>JAPWDM010000004.1:68826935-68927602 GCA_035578155.1 Brachynemurus nebulosus | reverse complement strand
TTTGTCATTTTAGAAGTTTTGAAGAGATACTGTATAAAAATATACTATGGCTATTAAAATAAATAATATCTTATTTAATTAATTTTTAACAGTAGCTGAAATGTTGCCGATGGTAAATCCATTGGGTGGGTATACGTCTTGTAAAAAATATTTTTATGTATTTTAATGTTGACTATATAAGTTTGAAGTAAGTTATTGTATCTTTGCTCATAACTTTGCGAATTTGGAGGTATTTGAAGCATCTCTTCACTATTTGGATTAAGTGATTTTAATTGATCAATGACTCTTCTTACTTACCTAAGTGGCTAAGAATGTAGTTTTTTTGAGAACCAAAATATTGTTTTTTAGAATAAAAATGAACTTGATTTATGTATGTACATTATATATATAAATAAGTACACCTGTTAGCTGAACCCAGATAATAAAAATTATGAAAAAAACCCATTTAAGATACGATCTTGAAAAATTATTTAAAAATACGCATTTAAAATTACCCTGGTAAATGTTATTTTTTCCCTTTGTTAAAATTGTCTGTTTCTTTCTATGTATGCATAAAATGTTGACAAACCATAGACTATGCTGAATTTTATTTTTTCCGTAAGACATTTTCTTCACCATTATGTTGGGCAAAACGAAATATAAATTTGTGCATTGCCACACTTCATGCTTCACACATAGTCAAAAAGCATTGTATACGTGTGTTATGTGCTATGTGTTGTGTTGTTTAGTAGTAAATAGTAGATTGAGGGCGGTGATGACAAGCAACTTCCGGTGACGCGACCAGATAACGCGTTGATAATTGTCACTTTAAATATACACTGTTTTGAATAATACGTATGTACGTATGATCTAAATATATGTGTTTTTAAATGTGACTGTGACTGTGAGGTTGTGTACTATATACGAAAATTTTTACATGTATCTACGTATGTATTTAAATTTTGTTTACTGAAATTTAACACTGCATCACCTTTTGTATGGGTAAACATTCTTTGATATCTTTTTAGTTTAGTAAATTGAAATAAACACATTTTGGCTTTTAAATTTGATAGCAAAATGTCAAAATCCGAAAAGAGTTTTCTATCATTTTGTGATTAGGCTGGTCAGTGGTCGTGTCGATTTTGTGGTATTTTAATTACGATGAGATTATTTGCTTCAGCGATATAAATTTTTTGAAATATTTTGTTTATTACTAGAGATTTGACCGGTTAATAATGTCCTCATGTCAAACATTAAAGGCGAATTGTTATCAACAACGAATTGGATATGAAAAAACAACATTTCAGCAAAAAAAACTGAGAAAAGACTAAAGAGTTTATAAATTGCGTCACGGACAGATGTCATAGACGATCTTTTTTTTTATACGGGATTGTTACAAATGAAATGTCGGAGAATTGTCCACTATTGATATATTAGTCGAATATATCTACAAGTACGCTATTTTACACTAAAATGCAGAAATTTAAACATTGAATTTGATAAAGACATAGCTACAGGAGTAGTAATGATTGGAGAGAATGGGAACCACCTCCCCACCTCCCGATTTTTTGAGCGACCTCGGGAGGTGGTAGAACTACCGGGGCGGTTCTACAAACCTCCGACGGTGAGTGGAGTAATGTTTTTAGTCTGAATTTACCGAATCTAAGGAAATTTTGTCTAACCTAACGGAACCTAAGGAAATTTTTTCTAACCTAACCGAACCCAGCAAAATCTTTTCTAACCTAACCGAACCTAAGGAAATTTAGTGTAACCCAACCGAACCTAAGGAAATTTGGCCTAACCTAACGGGACCTAAGCGAACTTATCTTAACCTAAGAACTTAAAAGTTCCCTAATAGATGGCGCAGCCACTTTTGAGCGCTGTAAATTCCAAGCTTTAAGCACTGTGCGTAAGTTCGAAAATTGTCAATAAGATGGCGCCGAAAATCCTTTTTGATAGTTACACTAACCATTAAAAGGATGGCGTTGCTAGTCTGAACCATCGCGAACTCTGTACCTTGATTCATAATTTTATCATATGATTGTATATTTTTAACTGAAAACAGGTTTATCCAGGTTTTCCTTTAAATAAAAACACATTTTTTTATTTTATTTATTTTAAAAGAAATATTTTACAATAAATATTTAACTGTTATTACAATAATATTTGTATATGGATAAAACACTTCCCATGGCGCAAGTTGTTCCGGAATGACGGCCGCATCGAGGACTAGTGTATGTTGATGTTATGATTCCCAATTTGGGACAAATTGTTACTTCTTCAAAGTTGATGATCGGTGCTGATGGCAGTAGTCGTTTCAAATACCGCACTTTTTCTTCACCTTTCGTATAGATGATTCGAGTTCCGTGTAGATTGTTTTATAATTTTATTAGATTATAATTAAAACGATTTCTTTCTCTGTAATAAAAACTAGCATATTTTTTTATAATCTGAGCATTCAAAGTGATATGAAAATGAAAATTCTGGTTTTCTAGGTAGTTATTTTAAGAAACACTTTTATAGGAATAAAAAAAATTAATGTTGCGTTGACCCTTCTACTCCTAAATAAAAGCATTCATGCAGTTCAGGGGCAAGTAAGAACATTATTTACCTATACTGGGTAATTTAGAAATATATATGTAATATTTTAATAAAAAAATCTTCAAAGGTGAAAAGATAAATAAAATCAAAATCCAAAAATGCGTGCTAAATTTTAAATACTTGCTAAATATTAAAATTTTTTAATACAGTATTGGTAGGTACTTAAACAAATATGTAAAATGTTTTCTCTTTAGGTACATATAAAGATTGTAGTTAATATGTACTTTAAATCACAAAAATGAAATAAAGTGCTACACGCTTTAAATTTCTGAAAAAACGAATAAATTTTTTAATTTTTTCTTAGCATAATATATTGATTGAAATTTTTAATTGTATGTGTATAAAATGAATGCTTTGAATGTACAAAGACTAACATAAAAATTGCTTATAAAGCATATACACACAATGGTATTTAGCAGTACCAGTAGTTTAATAATTCATGTATAATTATTTATCTAAATACTTGCTTTAAAAAATTATCAGTTACAAGACGTAAATACTAAAAAAAAAATTTCTAAACAAAGAGTTGAAAATGTAATTTAACGCCACCACCATCGATGAATACGTATACAGGTTGGAAAGTAAATAACTCTTATCCTTTTAAAGAGCAACTCAAGACCCCCCTGTAGACACTAAAACCATAAAAATATTTTTCAGAATTAAGTTGCATTCAGCTAATTAACCCTTTCCTGCTCGACAGTTTTACATCATTACTGTTCAAACAATACTTTATTTTTAACAAATCACTAACAATATGAGTAGATACTTATTGATAAGAATTACACAGTTTGCATATATGTTCTATTGCACCAGAATGCCAATAAGACAATGTAATTTAATTGCCTGTATTCAGGGGCACGTAAAAACATTACATATATTGGGTAATTTTGAAAAAATGAATGAAAACGGAACACTAAATATACATGTAATATTTTCATAAAAAGTATTGAACGTGTGTATGAAAATAACGAATGGAGAGGGGTTTTATTACAACATCCGAACAATAAAGATATAATTAAAACTGTACACAGCCACACAGTGATTGAAAAATTATTAAACTGAGGTGGTTGAGATTCGAATCCATGTACCTCGAATTATATCTGCATCGTTTCTCATGTTAGAATTTCTTAAACACATTTTGTGTGTTACATGTTTTAACCAATGCTAGCTAACAATATTCATCGCAGTGTGTACTCAAAATGTAAGAATTTCCGAAACACATTTAAGTATCACCATTTTGAATAGTTCAAAAAATACACATTATATGGTTAGTTGTAAGAATAATTACTTCGACGGTCTTTTTAACTAATTACTAAAATTGTTTACGAACAGTTGTATGTAAGAAATAATAACACTAACATAATTTTAAAATAATTAACTTTAGTATACAACTATTCGAAAAATTACATATTGTTTAGAATGATTTTTAACAACTCATAAAATGTTGTAAATGCGACTGTATTCTCATCATCATCAGCTTCTCCTTCGCTCGCAATAGCTTCGTTCTCGCTAACAGATGTTTTTTCATCACTGCCTCATCATTTGATATATACTTAACAGTGGCTTAATAATATCATGCTTTTCCAATTCCCTAGTAATTGAGATAATTCGCCTCCCAATGTCACTTTCCTTTAAATTATTAAAATGGCTTCGTTTTTTCTCATTTTCGATATAATCCGCAAACTGGGATTTACAATATGATGCCTTTCCTTTAAATTGCGTATAGTATTAACCATTTCTTCTCCAATTTGGGTCTGAGTCGTTAAACTTCTTAGTTCATCTACTAAATGGTTCGGATCATCAAAATATTCTTCTTCATCAACAGGTTTCAAATGATCATTATGAAGGTTAGCGTTTTCATCATCATATTGAGACCTTTAGCTTCTCCATTTATTGAATTAAATGTTGAAGGTTGTTCCTTTTGTACTGAATTGTTATCTTCTTGTGCTTCGTCCTTTGTGCATGCGTTCTGAAGCTCTTTGATCATTAACATGTCTAAAGCAGTTTGCAAAAGACCAGTTATTTTTGGAGTAAAACTTGCTTCTTGGTAATTATCAGTCGATTGTAAATCTTTTTGTTCGTTAGGTCGATTGTCTTCGTCATTCACAGATTGTAGAATATTATGTGTTTTTTAAAGAATCGAATTTATTTTTGATTGCTTCTGCTGCAGCTATCATACTTTCATCAAAAGTATTCAAGTTTCTTTTAAATAGATCTGTGTCATCTTCGTGTTGATTTTGAAATACTGGTGCTTTATCTCCCTTTTCTTCAATGTCATTTCTTGCTTCAAAGCTATAGTCGGTTTCACTATCATCATCTTCATCATTAGATTTTGACGATTCAATTTGTATTAAAAGTCTCCTGTTCTCCGCACTGTGTCACTCCACGTGTGCCCCATTATTTACCGACTGATTAGTGGTATATTCAAACCAAGAGGCCAAACTACTATTATGATAGTTAGCATCCCGGCTGTAATCAGAATTTTACGTCATCAGACTTGGCAGAGAGGTGGAAGGTTATATACGTATTTAGAGTTTGTGTTGGTATGTGTAAGGTAGTGGATGTTTGTATGTGTAATACTCTGTATGTATGTAGCGGTGGTCCAAGGTGAAAATGCATACGTATACTAGAAAAACCATGTGCATGTACCTGCTACTAGTGATGTAACAATGAACAGCCACCACTGTCGCCACGACTTAACAATGAGTGTGTACGCTTGAAGAGCCGATGGACGACTAATCAGTAAGCAGTATAAATTGCTACTTACTACAACTTACGGATCACACTTTTTTGTATGTAGGCTTGATCTGTCTCATCTGTGATTCAAACTGATTATTTACGATCTGGTCATTATTATTTGTTTGATGTTCCTGAGCATTTGAACGCGTATGTACTCGTAAAAGAGAACCTCTCCGCGAAAATGTCTTATCACAACGTGTACACTCAAACGTCTTTTGATAGATATGAATAGTTTGATTTATAGCATAAAAAAATGCATCAAATGACACCAAAAAGACATCAAAAATGATGTCTTTTCCCTTCATTTTCCTGTTAAGTCTGTCTTGTTTTAAATTGCAAATAATCAGAAATTCTATAAACTCAATAATTTTACATACAAATTCATTGTTTCTGATAATGAAAAAGTAGCATTCCAGTTAAATTAGAAATCATTAGCTAAATTTTAATTCTACTAATTATTAATTATTTTTAATATTTAAAGTTGAAAATTGTATCTTGTTAAATTCAAACCCATTTTGGAAGGTAGCCTTTCCTAAAAAACAGACAAATTGTAATTAATATAGGTTAATATTAATGTGAATCGTCTTTAGAAATATTTTTATAAAAAATTTTCTTACTTTTTAAAAATTGTTAAAATGTTTTTATTGTTATATCGTAGACGTATGTTCTTGAAATTGGCGCCAACTATGCCGAAATATATTGAACAAAACGAAATAATTTTTTTTTATGAAATTTGTTCGAAAATTTTAATTTTTACACAAATCCTGTAATCCTCATTACTTTGGGCAGCGGTCAAAACGGAAAAGAAAATTATTCTTCAACCCAAAAAAGAAAAATCATCATAAAAAATTAAAAAATTTATTCGTTTTTTCAGAAATTTAAAGCGTGTAGCACTTTATTTCATTTTTATAACTTAAAGTACATATTAATTACAATCTTTATATATACCTAAAGAGAAAACATTTTACATATTTGTTCAAGTACCAATCTTGTATTAAAAAATTTTAATATTTAGCATGTATTTAAAATTTAGCACGCATTTTCGGATTTTGAATTTATTTATCTTTTCACCTTTAAAGATTTTTTTTTATTAAAATATTACATATACAGGGGTGTCCCAAAAGTCAACGATATCCCTTGGAGGGATGATAGACCAGCTCATGCCTGACCAGAATATCAAAATATTGTCTGATATATCGTTGGTTTTCAAGATATTGACACTTTTATGAATTTCGGGAAGATCGACAATTTTGATCAGATTTTCGAGTGCCACAGTTGCAACACTAGATTTTCTGAATTCTAATTTTTATGACGCAACCCTGAAGAGCCCTTTTGTAGACCACAATCCAAAGTAAGGGTAATATACCTATAATCTTGGAAAAAATAAATCTTTTTTGCCGATTCATAAATAATTTTTTTCTTATGTGCTAAGTTTGATTTTTCCTGCTGTAAAAGAAATATACCACCTTACCCGAGCAAGTTATGTTAAACCCATTTATTGTAGCTTTTAAATTAGTCTATAATTTGCTTCACTTTACTTTAGAAAAAGAGATATTGCTATTTTACTGCAAAAAAATGTTATTTTGAAATTATTTCAATAATTACTTTCAAATTATTTCAGTTACTTGCAAACACTTTTATGCCTGCGTAAACCGAAGATAGATGATGAACGAAGACAGAAAGTGGACAGGTAGTAGATTTGCATTGGTTAGAGTGAGATAGATAGTGACAACTAAAAAAATAGGAATTCGAATTAAAATATTTATTAAATTAAAGTAGGTACGGATATTTATTTGAAATTAAACATAACATTGGAAATCAACGAACGTGTTCAAACTGTCTACCGCCAAGTCGAATGTGGGCGCGGTATCCTTTTGAAAAAGATCTTTTTATCGTCTTGCACATTTTGCATCATTTAGTGGTTGTGCACGTTCATTAATGCGATGTCTTAGCTCATTTAAATTATTTATTGGTTTTGCATAGACTTTCTTCTTTAAGTTATCCCAGTAAAAAAAAGTCTAGTGGAGTTAAATCCGGAAACCGAAGTGGTCACAATGCGGGACCAAGACACCCGATCCATTTCTAACATGGGGATAAACTTGGATTGAAAAATTTTTTAATTCACGTACATAATGAGCTGGAGAGCCATCATTTTGAAACCACCTTACTCCGCGTGTGGCCAAAGGAATATCTTTCTAAAAGATTAGGGAGTTAATTTTCTAAAAAATTCTGATAAATTTCTTCAGATTTCCAGTCAATTTAAAGGGACCTATTATTTCACCGTTCAAGGTTCCGATTCACATATTTACCTTAAAGTGATATTGTGACCCTTCTTCTCCTAACTGAATGTGGGTTCTCGATCGCATAACTGTGAAGATTTTGAATCTATGAATCAATCCTTTTTGAATGTGCCTTCATTCGTCCATAAAATTTTATCTAAGAATTCTGGGTTTTTTCTGAGTTTTTGTAACATACTTCGGCAAAATTTGACATGATTAGCGTAGTCACGAGGAAGCAACATTTGCACATCAATGTAAATTTACTACCTGTCCACTTTCTGTCTTCGTTCATCATCTATCTTCGGTTGCAGGCATAAAAGTGTCCGGGTAAGGTGGTACATTTCTTTTACAGCATGAAGAGTCAAACTTAGCACATAAAAAAATTTATTTATGAATCGGCAAAAAAGATTTACTTTTCCAAGATTTTAGGTATATTACCCTTATTTGAATTAAACTATTTCCAAATTATAGTAGGTTTCCAAGTTATAGGAGGTTTCTAGAACCGTCCCGGTAGCTCTACCACCTCTCGAGGTCGCTCAAAAAATCGGGAGATAGGGAGGTGGTTCCCATTCTCTCCAATCCTTAATACTTACAGAGCTGCATTTAAGCCCCAGCTATATTGGCTGAGTCTATGAGTCGCATCGTATTTCTGTAAAATTAGGGCGAGAAACGTCTGACGAGCAAAAAAAAAACCGTTTTTTTCCCAGGGGATCGAATTTTAAAATTTGTTTGCCCGGGGTGACGTAGGGGCCCAGAATGTACTTTCTGCCCGGGGCCTCTGAAGACCTAGTTACGACCCTGCCTGTGCTATACAATAAGCTGCTTAATATTTTGCCTAGATATTTTGAAAATAAAAAAAAATCTTTATTTTGATACTGTGGTGCATCCAATTTTCTACCCATGAAAGACGATCCCGCAATTATTTTATTCAGATTGATTTGACTGAACTTTTCAGTGGACAGCCTATATGAAAATCGAGTTAACATCCATGCGTCATGCGCGCCAATTGAGTCGGAAAAATCGTTAAGATAAGAATTTAAACCTTAAACTCAAATTTCAGTTTAGCTGAACGTTAAGTGAACATAATTATGAATACTAACGTATGTTTAAATATATACGATCAAAAGTTTACCATACTTAGCAATGACTCACAAGCACTGGATAATATTTGAAATTAAATTACAACAATATTTTTTTTTGGGATATATAAATTTCACGAAGAATTTTTTCAACCTTCTCCCAAATTGCGTGGACTAGCTTTATATAGCTATAAAGCTAGTCCACGCAATTTGGGAGAAGGTTGAAAAAATTCTTCGTGAAATTTATATATCCCAAAAAAAATATTGTTGTAATTTGAAATTAAAAGCTTAAACTAAATAAATACTACTGGTTTGTAGAATTTAGAAATTTAAAAATTTGAGTAAACAAGTATTAGATATTGAGTTTCAGAAAAAAATTTTCTGACGGCTCCACGGAGTATACCTAATTTTTTTTCTGACCATAGAAACAGATCTATTGAGTATATTGAACTACTATGTTCACGTAATAACCATTTTGATTATGCATGACATTGTTTACTGATGTTAACGAATCGTTTGTAATATTGAACCAGCTATGTGGTAAAAATGTATACTTTAACTATCTTTAAATGGGATGACTTTTCAAGTACGACAATAATCATTATTATTGTTCGCAGCAGGTTACGTACTTGCCTATGTAAGTGTTAAAAGAAACCGCCACTCGTAAAACAGGTAATACATTCAAACACAATAATTGTGTTTAATTGTATTACCTGTTTCTCTACAATTATTGTAGAGAACACAGGGTGGCATTTGTTGCAAGCAATAAAATAATTTAACTTTTCAAAAGTTTATGATCACTAATAACACCCTCTCGAAAAGCCATCCCATTTAAATATGGTTAAAGTATACCTACGTCAAATGCCCTGTATTTCGTTTCGAAAATGGTTAAATTCTCTAATCACTGAGGAGCCCTGAATAAACTGACGTATGGCCAACACACATTTGACGAATTCTGTACAAACTAAAAATGCAATAATTTTGAAAATTACTATAACTTGGAAATAATTTAATTTTTTTCCACTTACTTGGTAATTTACAATATTGTGAAGAAATGTATCCTATATTTGCCGTACGTATGTAAGCTTTAATATTCAATTTTATTTTTACTTTTTATTTTACCCATTTTAAAGGAAAACTTAGGAATTACACAAATATTATATATTTTTAATAAATTTAAGTTCTCATCAGACAAAAATGGATTTACAATAGTACCTTATTACAGTTTATCAATAAAAAAAAAAAATAGTATGCCGTCATCAGCCATTCATTATAAGCAATAAATTTAGTCAAAATTATTATTGTCAGAGTGAATACAGCTACAAATAAATGTTATGATGCATACCGCATAGAAGGTAATAATATATAAATTTAAAAAAGATGGGGTTTGTATGAACACACACTGCAAAAATGGGAATTGACGATAATGGAATTTTGTAAAATTATAATATACAGGTTGTTCCACTAATGTTAGTCCTGGAGAATTAGGAAGACTCCAGAGTATTAAGAGTACCGTAATTACTAGAGTTGATAGTAGGTACGTTCGAAAATAAAGGTACCTTTTCATGTAGGTACACATTTTTCCAAAAAAAAAAAAAAAATAAAATAAATAAATAAATAAGGGAGACACAACTCTGTAAAGAGGCAAAATTAAAACGATTGTTTTTAATATTTTCGAAACGCTTTTGTATAACGGATTAATATTTTAAGGGTGTATATTTTGCATTAAGATAATTTAACTTAATATGTTAACACTTATTTCACCACTTAACCAGCGAAGTGGTCAAACGTGCATAACCACTGACACTTGTTGACTGGTAGATCGGAGGTTCGAATCCTCTGACCGGTTATGTTTATGTGAAGACTCTACAGTTTCTCTTCACAATTTCAGGTGAATATCGATATAGTTCTTCTAAGACAGTGTTTTTAACCTTTTTCATGGCGCGACCCCCTTAGTATGGAAAGATATTTCGCGACCCTCTACCCTCCGCTATTACTTTTATTTTTTTATGTTATAAATATCGAATCTTTTCCTCATCATTGATTACACAGACCTACAAATTTGAATTTTTTTTCTTTTTTGACTTCAATGCTGTTTTATTGGGTTTTGGGACGGTAGATGACGAATCTGAAATCGGTTTATTTTTATCACATCAAAACTTTCACAATATGTACTTATAAAAAATCATGTAAAAATTAGGATATTCAAGAAAAAAAATCAGAAGTAACTGAATAGCTAGAATTATTTTTATTTGTCGAATAGTTTATGTCAAGGTGAACGTTTTAAAATATCACAGAGGCTTGTGGAACGTTTCCTTTTTTTCTACAAGCTTCTGCTGAGCGATTTTCTTTTGTGAACTCGGCTTGGATCATGACGCTTCATCATTCAGCAGTAATCGCCCATTATGTTAATATTCCACTTTCTTTTCACCTTCGCTCCATTTCATTTATAGCCTGGTAAAATGTTTTCTCTTGTTCTTTACTAACTGCTTCTAAGTCTTCAGGAAAGTAGCTCAAATACGAATGAAGGAAATGAACTAAGAGACTCATGAAGCAACTTTATCTTTGAAAATTTTGGAGCATGTTATTAATAATATTTTCATAATTGGAACTTTTAAGAAGTTTTCAATAACTTTTTTTAACGATACCTATGCTGCCAATTCTATACGAGTCCGCTTTCCATCAAAATTTTTATCTTTTATCATAGTTTTCGCATCTTGGGTCCACCACCGGTAAATACTTGAATCAATCGCATTAATTCGCCCATCACCATACCTAAATGTAAGCCTTCACAAATTTTTCATAAGACCAAGCATTATGTGCAAAGGGAGTAGTAAAATTTTCTCAAGTGGGACGAAATTCTGTTGAACTATATTTATACTTCCTGACATCAAATTAATTCTTGCTGGATATTCTTTTCTTCTATAATGTTTCGCTCTGTTGTTGCTATCCCTTTCACGCAAAAACATGGATATTTTGTATAATCACTTTGCTGTCCTAATAACATTGAAAGTATTTTAAGTTTTCAATTTTGACAGCAATGCTCATGACCGATTGTGTTGTTTTTTATTCAATTTGTAGGGCACCAATATATAGGACCAATCGCAATTAGACAGAATTCATTTTATATCGTAATTATAAGTCTGACCTTTTTCGCGTTTAAACTAAATTATTATTGAAAAAATAATGAAAAAATAAAAATTTTATTTCCTCAAGATTCTGACGTGAAGGAATTTTTTGACTATTTTTCCCGTAATTCCCGTAAACACACAAAAAACTAGCAGAACTTCGAAAAGGAAATTCGTTGTAGGGCTATGTTATTTTCATAGTTAGATATCGATTAAATACGTAATTAAGGACTTGAAACAGGCATATTTTTATATTGACATTGAAGTTGACGACTTATAGTAGCTTTTGAACACGCGCGTGGCGTAAAAAGTGACACGCGCACACGCGACGGTCATCGCCGTCTAACACTTCCATTTGAATTCTTTGAATTATGAACTCACGTATATGCGAATATTCAAAATTCTGTGTTCATTGGAATTATTGAAAATGGAAAAGTTTCTGTAAACATATGCGCAACCGTCAACTTCGAATTCCAATAAGAGTAATGAAACAAAACCAAAGAAAAAGTGTCTATATGACGACAATTATTTAAAATTCGGATTTACTGTTAGGTATTGAAAATAAGCCGCTGTTTTGAAACGTTATTATGTGAAAGTATGAAACTATCACATTAATGTAAACTTTAATTAATCTTTTTTTATATTATTAAATATCATATATTGAACTAGAGTGGTTTAAAGTAACTGCGACCCTCTTAAAAAGGCTTCGCGCCCCGCAAGTTTAAAAAACACTGTTCTAAGAAGTCGACTGCAGATATTGTTACAAAAAAATATTGATAAACGTTGTTGGTATTTTGGAGAATTTTCCACCAATTTATTAACAATTTAAAACATTTTTGGTATTTTAGTGAACGAACAATATATATGTCACTTATTTATAAGCTTTTCAATTTCAAAATCTTAATATCCACATATAGATGTGTGCGTCAATAATGTTATTTACATTTTAGATTAAAATTATATTAAAACTATACCATTAAAAGTTGATACTTTTTGGTTATATATAGTTTTAATATAATTTTAATCTAAAATGTAAATAACATTATTGACGCACACATCTATATGTGGATATTAAGATTTTGAACTTGAAAAGCTTATAAATAAGCGAAATATATATTGTTCGTTCACTAAAACACCAAAAACGTTTTAAATTGTTAATAAATTGGTGGAAAATTCTCCAAAATACCAACAACGTTTAATAATTACTATTCCACCGAACACCTATCTGATAAAAAAATATTAAAATATAAATTTAAATAGAAATTGAGTATAATATTTTTAAGTAAAAAAATCTGAAATAAAGAAAATCTGAAAGAGAGAAAAAGCTATGTTAAGATAAAAATAAAAATTCCTTGAGTTGTTTAAAAGCGTGAAAGTTTATTAGACTCTTTGTATCCTCAGGGGGTTTATGGGTTCGGAAAAGATGAAGTTCAGATTTAGCATATTACATAAAAGTCCATATATTTAACAATAATCAGTCAGTTTGAGTAGCTATAAAAAATGTTTTGGACTTTTTTTTTAAAAAAACAATTAACAATAAATTCAACTTTACAATTTTGTTGTTTCACTAGGAACGGTATATAAAAAAAGTTTAACAACCATTAAAGTAACTAGATGACACAAAATTAGCTAACTCGCAGTAAACGTATGGTAAAGAAATAAGAAAATAGAAAAAATAAACACATGCGGGGTTAACTAATTCTATGTACATACAAGATAAATTATGCTACAAAAGAATTTAAAGAGAGTTACGTAAGTAGTTACTTTACATACATGACCAGTTAAAACTTGACAGACAGTTAGAACATAAGTAAATTTTATGAAAACCAATAAAAGGTAAATAGATAATTAAATAGCCTAGTAAAGAAAGGTGCAAACGTAACAAGATCTGTCAAGGTACAAAAAATACAGAAAATAGTAAATTTATAGAAAATATAACAATTATTAGCCAAAAAAACCAGTATAAAGAAAAACCAGTGTTAATCAACTTTACAAAATAATATTAGTTTTAAACTGAATTAAATGTAGTTTTCTGGTTAAAAATCGTTCATTAGTAGGTTACAAAAGAAAACGAAATTATTTAAATAGGGTTGCATTACGATTAGAATAGTTAGCACGTTTACACAAGTTAGTTTAAACATCACTTATGTGAAATTTATCACAGACAAAAGAAATCCTTTAAAATGAAAACTGACTTATCTTGGATTTGATGTTAGATGTTGTGATATCGGCATTAGATTTTTGGAAATTACAGATGTTCAGTTACCACCCTTCTTCATAAAACCCTGGGTGCAAGACGGCCATACAAAATCCCATTATTGAACGTTGAATCAGATATTATTTTTTCAGAAAACATCCATATGACTAATAGAATTTATTAAACATAAACCATCATTTGGAAATTCACATATAAAATTAATGTATTCAATGACATTTTGAACAAATGAAATCTGCCAATTTAAAGAAACTGGAAGTTGTGCAAAAACAAAAACTTAATTTAAAAAGAAATTTTTAACTGACAGGCAAGCACATTTATACACATCAATGCGCGCCAAAACAAGTAAACCCACAATACGCTCGATCACAATCGAATATAGTCGATATGAACATAACCGATGTATATCAATATACTGGGTATTTAAAAAGATACCAAATTACTCGGTGTTTAAAACTTTTTACAATTTAGAATTTTAGAAACTTTTTATTTCAAAATTAGGGCTTTCTATTTTAACTAAAAGAAAATCATTGTAGGGCACGTAACAATATATACCTTTCAAATCCTTGCTTGTCATCGTTTTCCTTGCCCTCCACTCCACAGTTTTGGTGCACCCCTCTACATTCCACCCTTGTACTTTATCACCGTTATTATTCAGTTTTGGAAACATTGGATATAAAAAGGTACTATTATTTTTAAAGGTACTAAGCTCTAGCAATTACGGTACATAATTTTAGACTGTCCTGTATACAGGGCCTTTTATTGGTAAACGTACAAACGGTAACTGTGGGCGGATAGGGATCACTATGGTGGTTCTAAAAAATCTATGATTAGTGGGTTTAATGGCTTTTATCGTCAAGATACAGCCACATAATAGCCAAAGGATAAAGCCAAAGGATAATAGCTAAAAGATAAATCCAGGTCCGGATCAACAAAAAATTAATAAATTAATGTGTGTTAAAAACAACACCACTGTATATCAAAATTTTTAAAATCCGTTTAGATATTTGCAAAATAGCACAAGTCACTGACCTAAATAGGGTACTTTTTGTAGTCCCGCATTCGATTTTACAGATGAGAGGGTGGGATTGCCTATTGTCGGCCGGTGCCCTAAGGTCGGCCACTAGTTGCTATTTTTTAAAAAATAAGGCCTTAAAACATCGAAAATGCTTGATAATCATATAAGCTTTTAACAATAACAATTGAATCTACGAAATTTGATAACATTATACACATTATACACCTCTCAAGAAGAAATAGTTTAAAACGTTTATCGTTTGAAATCTAAAAAAAAACGTACGGCTGACATTAGAGATAAAATTTGTAGGGAAATCGTAAGGTCGGCCAGGCCGTCAACAAACTAGTTTTCTTGTACTTATTATGTTATTATTAACATTCTGGCCGTAAGTAGTAGTTAGAAAAAGTGCTTCTAAAGTTACGCTATTCTAAAATCTAAATGTTTTTTATTGTTTGTATTTAAACGATACTTTTCGTAATCGAAAACTTTGATCGTAAATACCTCATAAGCGATGCATCATAGCAAAAAAAACGAAATTTTTGAAGGCTTAAGCGAAACGAGTTATTGTTATTCCAAACCTACTGCGACTGCTGAAACCTACTTTTCCGACCTTTCGTTATCGAAAATTATCGATATTGAATTAGTTATCATAAATTGGTTATAACTGGTTAATTTAGACTCTACTAGTCTAATTGAGTTGGTCAGCCGCAATACATTTTTAAAAAAAATTACATTTTGTAAACGTAAACTTTTGATCGTAAATATCTCGTAAACGGTGCGTCGTACCGAAAAATAACGAAATTTTTCAAGGCTTAAGCGAAGCAAGCTGTGGGTATTCCAAACATATTGGGACTGTCCAAACCTACTTTTCGTTATCGAAAATTATCGATGCCGCGAAACTGATCATAGATTGGTTATAACTGGTTAATTTAGGCTCTGTTAATCACATTGATTTAGTCACCAATAGAATATTTTCGAAAAAATTAGTTTTCGATACTTTTCGTAAACGTAAACTTTTGATTGTAAATACACCGACTTCTCTTTAACCGGACGACAGTACATAAACGTCGTCCCCTTAGACAATTCATATATAGGATGTTTCTTTATACAGTTTATTTTTATATAAAAGTTAAAGTAGTTTTGTTAAAATAACTTTCCAAAGAATCCTTTCTAACTACATAATATTTACATCTAATTGTAAGCTTGGAAATTATACATTCATATGTGTATTAATAACACAGGTCTACAATGGTTTTCCCCTTTGAGAAATGACAACTGATTTTGATAGATTTTAGGGCGCTGATTACGAAAAAAATATTCCAAAAATTCCAGCACGTCAGAATTTTTAGATATTAGGTCTTAAAATTTTTGATTAAAATTACCTAGGTCGACCAAGTCAAGAATAGATTATGAATTTTTATTTATTTCCTATCTAATAAAAAGTCATTACATAGTTTCAATTGACTTCTAAGAGCACATTCTCATCAATGGTATGTTCAATGTAAATTAATTAACCACGTGACATATCTTTATTTTGCGAAAAAAGGTGAATTTTAAGGTCATTCGCTAATGAGCTCATTATTGAGGGTAATTTATTTTTTTTCTATTCAGTTTTAATTTATAACTAAACCTCACAAGTTTACGGTGCTAAAAGGACACCCGTACTTATATTTTAAAAATTTAAAAGATATTAAATAGGTGTAAATACTATTTAAAAAAAAAAGAAAAATTGTATGGATATATTTTCTATTAAGCTATTAATAAAAATTAGTTTAAGGTAACTAAAAAGCACAAAAATTTCAACTTTTTTAAATTAAAATTGTCGAAAATTTAACTGGCTGACTGTATTTTAAATGTTGTTAATAAAAAAATATTTCTTTTTAAAAAATAATTAAAAAAAAATAAAACGACACAAAATTTGATGAAAAAATAAGTGACTATGAATTGGATGCTTGAAAATCTTTTAAAGAAGTAGTGAGAAATATTGTAGGAAACTATAAAAGTGCTAACTATGAAAATGTTGTGAAGAAAATAATAGAAAATTAATTTTGGAAAAATGGGATGTTCGATGAGCATTAAGCTCTACTTCCTAGATTCTCAGACTACTTTCCTGATAACTTGGGAGCTGTTAGTGAAGAGCAAGAAGAAAGATTTCACCAGGACTTGAAAGAAATGCAAGGTAGGTATCAAGGAAAGTGGAATACCCGAATGATGACAGACTATTGTTGGTTGCTAAAGCGAGATGATCCAAACAGGAATTTTGAGAGGAAATCTCACAATCGAAGCTTCAGCGAAAAAAAAAACACGATACCACAGAAATATTTGATAATTGTTATTTATATATTTAGGTCATATAAACACATTTATTACGTTTCTAAGTAATTTAATACATTTTTGTTTCTAATATAATTTCATTTTCCTGAAATGGTGTCTATTTTTGTGATTTCTCTCATAGGGCTTTTCCACAAAAACTGAGGGTGACAGCGAAAAACTAAGTACGTATTCATAATCAGCGCACCGAAATACCCTAAGATCAGTCATCAAATCCAAAAGGGGATGACATGACTTAAAATTTGCAGGCCTGTGTAATTTTTATTATTGTTATTATCATATACTTATGTTAACTTCCAAAATAATCGCCTGTATATGTTATATGTGTTTGTTTAAAAAATATTTTCGTGTATATAAACACACATACATAGAAACCGTCCACCTAATAATAGTCCTCATAGACAATAAACGCTGTATCTAGTGAACAGTGCGTCGTAGCGAAAAAATAACGAAATGTTTGAAGGCTTAAGCGAAGCAAGTTGTGGGTATTCCAAACGCATTGCGAATGTTAAAACTTACTTTTGTTATCGAAAATTATCGATATCGAATTTATTATCATAAATTGATAACACTTGATTAATTTAGGCTCTGTTAGGCCTCAAATTAACAAAACAAACAATTTATTTGCCAACGCTATCTTAATTTACTCTTTAACCTAACTGTTTCACTATCGAATTTCCTTGAATTTAGATTGCAGTTTTATTCATATTTATAGGTATCTTAAGCAAAATCAATCGCAATTATGTAATTAAATAATATAGTTTGTAATTCAAAAACGATTACAAATTACGATTACAAAATGTAATATCGAAAATCTCAGATTACATTTTCTAAATGTAGTTTGTAATTATGGTTACCAATTATTGATATTTGTTAAAAAATATTTAAAAATGTTCTTTTATAATTCTGTTTTGATTTAAATTTATAGTGATAGTATGTTATAATGTTATAATAGTTTTCCTTAAACGTTTTCCTTAGTGTCGTAATAAACTACAATCGGGTAATTCATTTATATTTTGAAAAATCCAGGTGGCCGACCTTAGGAACATTTTTGGCCGACTTTAGGGCACAGGTGGCCGACTTAAGGCAAATACATTTTTAAAGATAAAAATTAAAATATTTTAATTGTTTATTAATTTAGAAATTTAATCTCCATTTAATTAGAAAGGCGATACTTAAAAGTACTTAATGAGATAATCAAAATACGCGTAAATTAAAAATTCAGAATTCTGCATGTCATTAATTGTTTAAGTGGCCGACTTTTAGCACTCCCACCCTATTTTATTTTTAAGTTTGCATTGGAAAAAATACCGAAGTATAACATTGCAAAATTTTTATTTTTGTTGTTGAATTATACAGCTAATTTACTTTAATTTTTTGAAACTAGCAAATTATGTCTGTTAGTACATAAGACTATTTAAAAATGTAAGTACAGGCCTGTCTTTAAAAAAAAGCAATATTAGATTTTTAATTATTAAATTTAAGAAGTCAAGTAGGTAAAAAATGTCAACTAATTTCGACAGCTTTTCGTTTTATTGTAATATCGTTTGTACGTGTTAATAATAATTATTGTTATTTTGTAATTGTCCATTATGCCGTATAAATTTTCCAACCAAGAATATGCAGATATTTTGTACATTTATGGATTTTCTAATGGTAACCCAGAGCCGCGAAAAGAAAGTATGAAATACGATTTCCTGGACGACGAAACCGAATAATTTCTCAAGTATTTAATTATGTTAAAGGACATGGCCATTTTCCAACTGCAAACACACAACGAAAATGCAAATGAACACAACGAAAGACAACATGTAGATATGGTAATTAAAATTCGCATAGTGTTTGAAAAATTATCAAAACTGGATTGGCTGGGACTGGAACCCGGATTTCTTGGTTGCTAGCCAAGTGCCTTACCAATTAGGCCACCGACCGTTCGTTCAAGTGCCACTCCAATTCCGACAATCAATCAAACACATCCTCTCGAACGGTCGGTGGCCTAATTGGTAAGGCTAGCAACCAAGAGATCCGGGTTCGAGTCCCAGCCGGTCCAGTTTTGATAATTTTTCAAACACTATGGGAATTTTAATTAACATAATAAATTGGTCATACATACCAAAGTAAATCGAGTGTTCAAGTATCAGCTAAAACTGGACATTAAGTGAACATATGAATACTGGTGTGTGTGTAAGTACGGACAAAAGTCATATATTAATAATGTTTCACAGGCACTCGATAATATTTAAAATTAAAAACTGTGCCATGCTCTTAGTGTACCTCATGCCACAGTTTGGCGGAGATTAGAAAAAACCACCTCTACCCAGAGGCGACGCAAGAAATGGGCGAAGTGGACGACCGCCTATAGCCCCGCGCCTCTGGGGGCCTCGCAAAAGTGCTTAAGACCTTCTTTTATGCTCGTCACCTAACTTTTAGTAAGATATTTGATAAATTAGAAAAATCAAGAGGGGTCTCGCAAAAATGTTTGAGACCTTTTATTTTTTTGTTCGTCACCCAACTTTAAAGGGAGGAATTTCAAACATATAATTAAAGAGGGCCTCGCAAGAATTATCTTGCCCACTCTCCATTAGGTCTTGGGTCGCCTTTGCCCCTACTCATTTCACATACAAAATGTATAAAGATTAGAAGACGGAGATAGCATCCATAGGATAAATTTTAGTAGATGGATTATCCAACACCAAAGGATTCTGGGCAGATGTTTGTTTACTGACGAGGCGCAGTTTACAAGAGACGGGATGTTTAAAGAATTGCCATGTCTGGGAAGAGGAAAATTCATATGAAAGAAGACAACTTCGCTCGCAAATAAGGTTTTCGTTTAATATTTGGCGCGGTGTCTCCGATGATAGGTTAATTGGGTCATACCGTTTACTCCGTAGACTGGCTGGAGAAGTTTATTTAGATTTTTTTTTTACAAAATATTTTGCCAGTGTTACTCGATGATGTGGATATTGGAGGAACGTATTTTCAGCATGATGAAGTTTCACGACACTTTCGGGTTATTGTAAGAAATTTTTCGAATGAAAATTTCCCAGGTATGTGGATAGGTAGAAGAGAACCTCACAATTGGCCGACGAGGGCACCAGACTTTAATCCTGTACATTATGATCCCGTAGATTTAAAATCTAAAGTGTACTCCACTCAAATAAATCATAGAGAAGAACATCTACACAGAATAGAAGACGCTTGCGAGGAATTAAGAAATAATCGAGATATGATCAGAAACACAATTAGAAGCATTACAAACGAGCACGGAAGTGTATTGAACAAAGCAGAAGTCATTTCAAGCAACTTTTGTAACTTTTAAGTATAAATTTTTTTAATAACTTATAAAAAAAAATTACATGAATTTGTTTAATGGTGAATTTACATGCAGTTTTTTTAGCGAATTTCGAAAACTCGAAATTCAGCTATTACGGCCACCCTCATGACGCAATCTGAGGCCGAGACAATGGCCGAAAAATATGTTTTAAGGTCCCTAGAATACGAAAATGATATTCACTAAAATTTATATATATATATATATATATATATATATATATATATATATATATATATATATATATATATATATACATACATATATATACCATGTGAGTTTTTCGGGAGTTGCCATTTTTATTACAGCCAAATCGTTGATTTAATCGAAAAATTGTTCAAATAAGAGTTGTAGATATCGACGGGGGCAACCGATTGCTATAGTCAGGAGCTTTATAGCTCTTATGGTTTTCGAGCTATGATACTAACTTATAGTTTTTTAAATGAGACTATATGTTAATTTTTCGATAAAACTGTTCTAATGCATCAATTAAAAATATAAATGAAGAAAAAAAATTTTTTTGCCCATGTTTATTTTTTGAATTTTTCTCTAATTTAGCAATTAGGCGGTAGAAATATGCATATGTATTTGAGGCTCTTTCAACCGACAGAGTTTTAACGGCTAAAATTTCTATTATATCTAAGAAAAGAACCTATTCCAATATCATTCTCTATAATACAGCATTGTATACTGAATGGCGGTAATTCAGATTTTGGAGTATAGATGTCGGGCTCCATTTCAAGTTTTTAACATTTTTGCATAAAAAATCAAATTATTTTAAGAAATTAGTATTTAAAGTAACTCAATTTAAAAATAATTTGAAGTATTTCATTAATTTACTGAAAAATATATTTATTTTTTTTTATTTTTAATATTTTTGTCAATAACAGCTGGCAAGTGAAATAGATGACTCTAATATGCACAGTCAATACAAATTAAGATGACATTGGCGTTTCTTAATAGTAGCAAAGTGAGGTTAATTGGGAACGAAAATATTATTAATAAATGTACTCAAATAGTGTAAAAATATTTGAAATTCGATAGTATTTTCTTTTTATTACAAACCAAATTAAAAAGGAGAAGTTTTTTCACAAAAAACTTTTCATTTCCTTTAAAAATACTTGCTACAAAAATATGTTTAGACGCCTATGTATCTGTCAAACAGTGACATTTCTGAAAAATAATTTTTTTTTTCAATGAATTAAAACTGAAATTTTATTTCCTTATTGTACTTGGTTATCATTTTTATATGATAATTTAATCTATTTAATAATTTTAATTTCCGATGGAAAACGTAATAACCGTTTAATTTTTCGTTACTACATTGTCAAAAATGGCAACCATATTGAGTCAATATCTTTTTAAATTACGTAAAATCCTAATCGTTTGCAAGTACTTGAGTACGAAATTTAAAAGTGTCGTTTTTAAAACGTAATTACTCAAAAATATGAGATAAAATAATGAGAATTTGAGTGTTTCTGGTAGTTTTGAATCACAAACAAATTTTTGAAAAACTTTTAAACATACGTTTCCATTTAAAAAACTGTAAGTTTGTATCATAACACGAAAACCATAAGAGCTATAATGCTCCTGACTATAGCAATCGGTTGCCCCCGTCGATATCTACAACTCTTATTTGAACAATTTTTCGATTAAATCAACGGTTTGGCTGTAATCAAAATGGCAACTCCCGAAAAACTCACACGGTATATATGTATATGTGAATATATATATATATATATATATATATATATATATATATATATATATATATATATATCCGCGCGATAACTCTCGAACGAAACGTTCGATGCTTACGAAATTTTGTGTGCGTACTGAAAACTAGATTAGAAGTAGGTTTTTCGGGCATTTCTTGTCAACAAAATGAGCTGTTTGCCAGAATTAAGCAATTTTTCAAAATTTTTTTACACCAAGCCAAAGTAAAAGGCAATATGCGTAAAAATGTTTTTGTACCATTGCTCTAAGGTCATTACTTTTTGAGAAAAGTTAGAGAATTTGTCAAAAGAAATCATTTTCCATTACACTCACACTCACAGTCTTTTTTTATCTGTTTCATTTTCTGCGGTGCTACATTCGAAAAAAAGGCTTTATAAGTGGCGTGTCATGATTTTTTAAATCCAATTTAACGATTCAGCTATATTCTATTTCTCTCTAAGTTGAATAATCTATCCCAGTTTTTTATAGGAAAATTATCAAGAAAATTTGTTTTATGTGATATGGTCAGAATTCAGGTTATGTTTACACATTGCTAAAATTAATAAGAGTTTGCTACAACCGCATAAATATTACGTTAAACCATATTCAAATCTATCAAATATATCAAAATAGCCTACTTACATTAAACTCTTTCCCATAAAATATGTTAAATATAGCCACCATGAACGCAGGTTCTCTATAGCACATTTAATTTTCATAGAATATTGTCAAAATTAAACGCTTTAATTTTAATCCTATTCGATAGTGCTGTGGGCAGGGAGGGAAAAAACAGTTTTTTTTTTTTTTTTTTTTTTTAAATTTATAAAACAAACAGTTCAAAATGTTTTAAACAAGTGTTCCCATGTTTAAAATCATGGTTTTATTAGTTTAAATTACTTTTTTTTTAAATTTTAAACCTGTTTTAAACCGGTTTAATTCCTTTAATTAAACCATATGGAAAAGACTTTTGTTTCGAAATGGCTGACTTTTTGTTGTCAGTCACTGGCATAAAATAATTACATAATTATGTACTATTAATTTGTAATAGGTGGCATTAAATGGAAAAATTTCAATATTTTGCTTGTTGTACAATTTATAAAACCCTTTGTTGTTTTTGCGTGTTGAATACTGTGTACTCCAAAGACGTTGCTAAAAAATTTTATAAAATTTGATACATACTAAAATAAAAGAGTTTAAATTACGATACAAAAAAGTTCAGAATTTTATTGTTAGTTGAACTGGTAAATAAAATACGAGAATTAAATTCAAGTCAGTGCTTTAGAATGGCGGCTATCACTAAAGTCACAAATCGACCCCAAAACATTTAATTTGCTAACATAATTGTATTTGACTGTAGCCTTAGTAGAAAGAGCTACAATGCTAGTCGCTGTTTTTCAGGATTTAAATAGAAATTTAACATAAATATATATTTTTTTATACGTGCAGATGTGCTTATATTTATATAGATCAGTGACTTTAGGGATAACCACCATTTTAAGGTCTACAATATTTCCCATAACTGATTATTTTCGAAAAGAAGTACATATTAGGGTAATATTAACATAGTAAAACAAATAAACAGTGACAATAAAGACAAATATGTGTGTGCTTTGTTGCACAAAAAACCAACATAAATATAAATACATAGTTACGTAAATAAACTTAGTATAACCTAATTAAAAATTTAATTTTGTTTTTATTATTTTATTATTGATGCATATTGGAATAGAATTGCCTAATTTTTAATTACTAAACATATAATTAGGCAATTTTTTTATTTCAGTACATTTTATTTACAACTTAACCGAAATAATTTAATTAAAGTTTGTTCAGAACACAGTTTAATATGTAATGTTTTTTATTTGTTTTAAACATAGTTTAAAACATCGTTTAAAACACTTTAATTTCAAACATGTTTTATTTTAATTGTGTTTTAAACAGTGTTTAAAACATGTGATTTAAAACACTTTGTTTTAAACATGCCAACCCTGGCTGTGGATTAATTTTTATCTGGCTTTACATTTAAATTAAATATTCTAAATTTCTTTATAAAATCAGTTTCGTGTAGTGCTCCGTTCCGCTCGTTCAATGATCGTGTACAGTGGAAACTCGATATTTCGTCACTCGGTAACTCATCATATTTTATAATTCGTCTCACCTAAAAGAAATGTACGTAGTATTGTTGTTTTTCTAACTTTTGAAATTTAAATAGAAAAATTTTTTCAATGCTTTGGGCGATGTTAATTTCATGTTTTCCTTATCTCTTACCTCGATTTACTTAAAAGAAATAAATTATTCCAAATCCATAAATTAAATAATTTTATCGTTTATTTTATTAAAAAGACAATAAATTAAAAACCAATTCAAAATATCTAGACATGTATAATTACAATGATAAAAAAATTCCAAAATTATTTTTCGCAAACGCTTAGCAACTAATAAAATTTAAATGATTTTTTTTAAATAAGTTATTCCTGAAATGATTTTTTTAATAAGTACCTAGTTGTAAAAATTCCATTAAACAACGAATTACTCAAAATAAAGGGATATCTTTCTTTAAATAAGTAAAAATATTTAATTAATTTTTTTTTGTTATTCATTTTCAGAAATATTCCATAATTCGTCTATTTCTGTAATTTATAAACCGCCGGCCCCTAGCATGATGAATTGTGGAGTTTCTACTGTATTTAATTTTCATGCCTTGAGACCTTTCCGTAGATACCCATATTGATAACTTTAGAAGCATTTGAATTTCGAATCTTTTTTGAAGTCCGAGTGTTTTGGTGAATATTTCTGAACCTGCATTAATTCGTCCAGCCATTAACTTATTGCATCTTGTATTACTCCAGAATCCTAGGCAATAGTTTTAATCTCACTTAATTTTTTCAAAATATCAGTGTTTAAGTAAAATTTAAAAATTTAAAAATTTATTTTTAAATTTATTTATTTATTTAAAAATTTATTACATTTTGGGGTCCCCAGCACCCTAGGAGGTCATTTCAACTTCACATTCGTTTACTTCATGACCTCAGTAATGTTTGAGCGAAATCTGGGCAAGATCCAGTCATTCTAGAGAGTTTTCATTTTTTAGGATCTCAATATTATTTAAGCAAAATCTGATAGAGTCCAACCGTTTACTTTCCAAAGTCCAGCCGTTTAGTTTAGAAGTCTATATTAGAACATAAGGTATCATGTATCCACCAGTGAACCAATTTTTGAAAGATGCTCTGCTCGTCAAACGACTCCAGCGTAGCCATATTCTTATTTAAGAAATATAGGTACCTAATTTTAACACTTTGTGACTTTTCTGTAGAGAACCATACTTATTTAGATTTTTAGGAGTGGAGTACCGTTGGTCATTTAATTTTGCGTAATTTTTATTGCTTCAGACTCCTGGGGATCAATTTTAAACTGACGTTTATTTATTCCGAGATTTTAATAGGGTTTGTGTAACATCTAGTCAAGATTCAACAAACCATTTATTTGAATTTTTTGAAAATAGTATTTTGTACAGTAAATAAGTAATTTCATAGTAGACATAGGTAAAAATATTATTGGTGGTATCTATAGAAATATTTATTAATACTTAAAAATTCCAAAATTATTTTTCTCCAAATGCTTAGCAACTATATAAAATTTTTATGATTTTTTGATAAATTGGCCACAAATTGTTGCATTACAGTAATAAAAAATTAATATTTTACGGTTTTTCGTAAATTTCGACGGTTAGACAAAAAATTTTGCAAAACCCTTTCTTAGCGAGTGCCTACGACCCAATAGGGACCTACATGCTCAATTTCAAGTTTGTATATATATATATATATATATATATATATATATATATATATATATATATATATATATATAATAGATAAATAATAAGGTGAATAAATGTAAAAAACAAAAAACTAAATAAATGTTATTAACGTCAATTTTTATCTACAAAATGGAACTTTTGGAAAGAAAAAATGACCTTAAAAAGGAAACTGGAACTTTTTGAGAACCTTTTTTAATATTTAAACAATAAAAACATTTTCAATAACACTTAGATATCTTGATTACATCGAAGATGTAGGTAAAATTCGACTCGAATGATGGAACTCTCTTGCTCATGCCTATTAATTTTTCTTTGTATTAGGCCGCTTGTCCTTTGGATACGGACACGTGCGATATTTAATTCGGACGAATACGCATGAAAACGGACGAACGATCCAAACAGCTGTGAAGCTATACATCCTCGTCCATTGAAAGCGTCTCGTTCGTCCGTTTCCGTGCGTATAATTGCGACGTGCGAACAGATCCAATTATGTTTGGATTTTGTCGCGCGAAGAAGTCCGTTCCATGAGATTTTTATTTTTATTGAAATGAAACTGAAGGTAAACTACAATTATAACTGTGTACCTTTGCATATTACGTGCCATAAGTTGTTTTTTACGTATTTTTATAGCATTTATAGCTTCAGAAAAAAAAATTAAAAAGGAAAATACTGACGAATACTGAGCTAGTGGACGGACAGTAGCCATATCATTTCGGACGAACGACAAACGTGCGTAATCGTCTGAATCAAATATCGTACGTTTCCGCATCCAAAGGACGACCGGCCTTAGAATCTGTTCAGTTTTGATACGGGAGTAATTAGATAGTACCAATATTTGCTTTTGATTCTGAATGCTTACTATGGATATTGTTTGTCCCACTATATCCATTATTTTTGTTAACACACAAGAATCTATGATATTATCGAAAATCACCTCTATACATAAAACAAGTACCTACGTACAATGTATAGAATTCTGAACAAATATATTTGCTACATATAATATTATTCTGGTGACAGCATTGCAATTAACCCGCACTACTCTCATAACTTCGTACTCGCAATTATATATATAAATTTTGTTATATACACATTCGATACATGTATGTATATGTTAGGTAGTAACCGGAAGTGGTGCATCAATCATCACTGCGCAGACGTCAATTAGCAACCGGAACCACGTCACAATCAATTTTAGCGGCCTAACTGACAGTTATATCGGATTGGCAATGAATATTACACATACTGTGTACAAATACATATGAAGCTGTTGGAATATACGTATATTGTTTATATTTGTATTAGTGTTGACATATTCATATTACTATATAGTTTTGATTTTGTATATGTGCATGTATGTCTCATGTGCTATGTGTGTATGTATATTCCAATTCATTTATTTCGATATTATTGATTTTATAAATTGAAATTAATTTTCGAAAGATAAGGTTTGCTTGATTTTAAGCTTGAAATTAATGGGACAGAGGGGAAGGTAGGGTTCAGAGTCCCTTTATAGGTACTATATAGAATCATGACTAACGGAATTACGTAGTCATATCAACTGTGTCATCGGTGTTGTTTTATAGATATGTAAACTAAGGGCTCACATAGGCATTATAAATTTTGAGGGGAGAAAAGACGACTGCCAGCAAAAATAAAAAGTCAAATAACAAAATCAAATATATGAACCTTACACGTTTCTGCTAATAATCAATTGACCATTTTCAGAGGAAATTCGTGGCAAAAAAACCATGTTTGTGAAAAACAAGCAAACTAAGTTGAGAAGAATTTGAGAGAAAGAATAATAGTAAAAAAATAAACTAAAAATTATAAAATCAAATCAATTAAAATACGCTGCCAATAGGGTGGGCACACAGCTTCCTCGTAGTCGTAACAGGCTTTAAAACAGTATTCTACTAAATATACATATTATATACCGTGAAATTATATTTTCGCCTTGAAGTTTATAAAAAACTGTTGTAACTCTAAAGGCTTAAAGGCTAAATTATAAAATAATAGCAAAAATATTTTAGAAACTAACCCCCAATATACCCTAAAAATTTGAGCGAGATAGGACTAGCAGTAAATAAGATATTGACATTTAATGGGATTTCATGGTAGCGGCGTAGCTACCGTTACTTCGATTTCGATTAAATTCATAAGGGACCATATAGGAACCAAACTACATAATTTCTGAAAATTTCATAAAAAAGAATTGAGTAGGTCAGAAGTTATGCCACTTGGTGCAATTTTGGAATGACATGGTAGCGGCGTTGCTACCGTTACTCCGATTTTGATTAAATTCATAGGGGACCATCGCGGAGCCAAACTGCATAATTTCTGAAAATTTCATTAAAAACAATTGAATAGTTCGGAAGTTATGCCACTTGGTGCAAAATTGGAGACACACAGACGGACAGACAGACGGACGGCCCAAACCAAAATTGTTCAGGAAGCTCTAAAACGTAAAATGTACGTAAAAAAATTGATTTTGAAGAGAAAAAATTTTTTATTTTTCAAAAGTGATCACAATGCTTCCGCTACTTTAGTAGTCTCGGAAGCAAAATTAATTAAATCATACTTAAAAATTATAAACATCATACTTAAAATACCAAAGCCTACTACACTTTTATTAATTCTGTACAAAAATTTTACCTAGCAACTAAATGTTTACATTTGTTTTTAATTTCAAATACTACATGTAGCTAGGGAGCTGGTGGGAGGAACTTCTATATGATTCCATCGTCTGGCAGAAGTTGATAAATAAGAAAGATCTGAGTAAAATAGACAATAAATATAATTTTTGCCATTAATTTATTTCTGTGATACTAAATGAGGGCTTTCCAAAATTGTAAAAAAATAGGTACCCTAGTTAATACCGCGTCTGCCTCTTGTCCTAATAAAATTGTGTTAGCTTTAAAGTATAGGAAATACAAGTGGCAGAAATTTTTCCCGCTGCGTTTTAGAATAATTTCAATTTTTTTGGATTTTTATGATATATGAAAAAGTAAGTGATTTCATCATCAGGCAGACTAAATTAATTATTGAAATTACTTTATAAGAAGTAAGAATATTCACTTCTACCACTCAGATGACGCTGCATTCGAAAACTGGAGTGTTGCGAATTTGCAAAAAAAAAAAAAAAAACAAACATACCTATGAAGTCATTTCATCGTTTCTACCTTTAAGTATAATTGTTGCTGTTACTGTAAGAAGCAAAGAAATAAAAATGGCAGAAAATTTCGGTGCTTATTTTTCGAAGGCAGAAAGAAAATGTAGTATGGAATATTCTAGCAAAACAATTTTTTGTCAGATTTAATCACATACTTATTTTTAAATTTTATAATTTAAATGAATTATAGGTAAATTTTTCTCTTCCAGTGTGACCCTGTATACTTTCGGGTTGCCACCCGTCCCGATTTCGATGGTAGGGTGTGATGAGTTAATTTATTCTGGCAATCAGCGCAGCCAACCAGTCAATCAGTTTTATTTATATTGGCTTATTCTGAAACACTCTTGCTTGCTACTGCATATCGAAATGCAATTCACTCAGTGCACTATCTGTGTAAGGGAAAGAAGGACATTAAAGGCTTAAAGGTGAATTTTTTCAGAGAGTTGACATCTGACTGTTACGTTGTTATCTTACTGTTTATTTTTCAAAATAGCTATACTTAAGTGCTTAAATAAATAGTTTTTCTTACTAATTACTTTTTGAAAATTTTTGTAATAAAGTGTGCTGTATTACGCTATTTCTATTAGTCTAGTTCACAAGTTAAAAAACGTGAAAAAGAGAAATAAAACTCTTAAAAATATGGGCAATAGCTCATTCGATTCGTAATGACCTATGGAAAAATGTATTTTAAGGATTTTACAGCACATAAAAAATTGCAATTGTTATTAACAAAATAAGATGGAAAAAAACGAGGTATTCACTTTTTTGTTAATAACCTAAAAAAACATTAATAGTTAAGAAATGAAACAAAAATATTCTTAAAGAGGAAGAAATTTGCAATAAAAAAGTCCCAACTTCCGAAACTCTACCTCCATTATTTCTAATTTTAATTTAATGCCGAAAATCGGGTTCCGCGCGCCAGTTTTAGCACAGACGCAGCGACGCTGAAAACAGCATACCGCCGAAAATAAATTTTTTTATAGTAGAAAATGTTAATTTAAAAATTTAAAAAAAATTATGTAGTATTCAAAACACTTCAAAGAATAAGATCCCATTAGGAAAAAGTTTTATCCTAATTTTTCATAAAGTTATGCAATTGTTAGCCAATAAATAATTTACGGATCTCTGCTTTCACAAATAGTCACATAAAAGTTTAAATAATTAGATTAAAAATTTTTTGCCTCGTAGAGCCTTTCTTATATATATATATATATATATATATATATATATATATATATATATATATATATATATATATATATATATATATATATATATATATTTCTTATATATATATACAGGGTGGTCCAGAATTATGTACCGTAATTGCTGGAGCTGATAGTATGTTCAAAAATAATGCTACCTCTTCATCTACACTTTTTTCCAAAACTCAATAATAAGGGAGATAAAGCAGAGGGGTAAAATGTAGAGGGGTGGAACGAAACTGACTTCTTTTTTTAAAAATTTTTTTAGGCGCTTTTGATTACTGGATTCATATTCTAGGGGGGCGTATGAACATTAAGATAATTAAATTTATGGTATAAATTATTCCATCACTTATGATTAGGGGATAATTTGGAAATAGATACTTCTACTTTAAATTACTCGAAAACGGTAATATTTATCGAAATGTAACAAGTATACCTTTTTTGCGTGAAATTGTCTGAGGAATTATATTATCAGGGATTTTGTTTAAATAATTGCAAATTAAAAAAGAAAAGACGTGATAACTCACACCTACCACCCAAAACCACCCCTTAGTCATGAGTGGTGGAATAAGTGTTGACATAAATTTAATCCTTCTAACGCAAAATTAGTACCCCTAAAATATCAATCCGTTATTCAAAAGCGTTTGGAAAATATTTAAGAAATAATGGTTTTCGTTTCACCCCTTTACAGAGTTGTATCTCCCTTATTATTGAGTTTTGAAAAAAAGTGTACATGAACAGGTACCATTATTTTTGAACGTACTACCAGCTCTAGCAATTACGGTACATAATTCTGGACCACCTTGTATATATATATATATATATATATATATATATATATATATATATATATATATATATATATATATATATATATATATATATATATATATATATATATATATATAAGAAAGGCTCTACGAGGCAAAAAATTTTTAATGTAATTATTTAAACTTTTATGTGACTATTTGTGAAAGCAGAGATCCGTAAATTATTTATTGGCTAACAATTGCATAACTTTATGAAAAATTAGGATAAAACTTTTTCCTAATGGGATCTTATTCTTTGAAGTGTTTTGAATACTACATAATTTTTTTTAAATTTTTAAATTAACATTTTCTACTATAAAAAAATTTATTTTCGGTGGTATGCTGTTTTCAGCATCGCTGCGTCTGTGCTAAAACTGGCGCGCGGAACCCGATTTTCGGCATTAAATTAAAATTAGAAATAATGGAGGTAGAGTTTCGGAAGTTGGGACTTTTTTATTGCAAATTTCTTCCTCTTTAAGAATATTTTTGTTTCATTTCTTAACTATTAATGTTTTTTATATATTTATATATATATATATATATATATATATATATATATATATATATATATATATATATATATATATATATATATATATATATATATACTTAAGAAGATTATGTGGTAAAAGTTTATAAAAGTTTTTGGTTATTAGAATTTCTTAAAGTTAAAAATTTAAGAAATATGAAGGAAATAACAATAAAAAAAAATTCTTTTAGCAATTTTATAATTTTGACGTTTTTTTATCTACCTATGACAGTAATTAACATTGATTGCAATTTTTTTACGTCATTTGTTAATAAATTGTTTATAAACAAATCGAACAATTTAATAGTTAAAAAAATTTTTTTACCCGTTTGTTGTCATGAAAAAGTAATGATTTTTAAACAAAAAAATTTTTTCTAAAAAAAAATTTGTATTGTTTAAATTTTTTTTTTAATATTTTCTTTTTAATATTTTTTTTAAATTTTTAAAATTTTTTTTTATAAACCGTGTTGAGAAATGCAAATAATCATTTTTAAGGAAAAAATTTATAAAAAAATAAATATTAAAAAAAAACTTAAAATTATAAAAAAATTTCGGCATTAAATTAAAATTAGAAATAATGGAGGTAGAGTTCTGGAAGTTGGGACTTTTTTATTGCAAATTTCCTCCTCTTTAAGAATATTTTTGTTTCATTTCTTAACTATGAATATTTTTTATCTTATTAACAAAAAAGTGAATACCTCGTTTTTTTCCATCTTATTTTGTTAATAACAATTGCAGTTTTTTATGTGCTGTAAAATCCTTAAAACACATTTTTCTATAGGTCATTACGAATGCTATTGCTCATATTTTTAAGAGCTTCATTTCTCTTTTTTACGTTTTTTAACTTGTGAACTAGAGTATATGTCAAGAATGAAATTTCTGAGAAGTATCTCAGATGCAGTATATTTACATTAGTTTGAATGCAGTAAATAACCTGGAATAAGTTTGTTACTTGCATACATGTTTTTGTAAAAAGATTCCGACTAGCAATTAAAAATACGGAAAAACAAATAAAGTAATCATAAATTTAATTTTTAATTTTTTTCTTAGATTTCCCCGACTTTATTTTGTCCAAAGGTGGAAACCCTTGTATACTTTTATAAACCTCGAATACAAGTCAAAAATTCTCTTACAAACAGATGCTCAGTAATATAATTTTACCAGTAGGTAAAGCAAAAATTTTTATTTTTGGAGTATTTCCTAAAGCTTTTGAAAGAGTTCTTTTTTGCAAATTTCACAACAGAGAAGAAATTTTTTTAAGTCCCTGTAACCCGACATGACGTTCACTTAAATTTGTCTGTATATGTGTACATATTTCGGATTTTTCGGCTTTCGGAATTCCAGTCGGTTGATGGCCTGGAACTGGGTATATTACAGACATTTTTCATTTGGCAAAAATTACTTTTTTGCCAAAATTTGAAAAGTTTTCCCACAATTTTTTTTATTACGTGGCAAATAAATCACATAAGCTTTTGAGCCATTATCATATTTAAACCAATTGTCGGAAAAAATTAACCTTTTTTATAATATAAATGAATTTTTATTTGAATGCTAAAATTTGTTAAATAATTCTTTACACCATGATAAAGAGCGGCAAAAAGCACATACGATAGGCTTTGGTCCATTATCTGTCCTATCTAAACGAATTTTCGTGAAAAGTATTTTTTGTAAACACAAACTTGTTATGTTTTGCAGGATGCTACTACAAAGATTTTTCTTAATTATCGCTAAAATCAGAGGTCCTCCTATGTCTGCCAGCTTTATTTTCCTCTTCCAAGAAGTATATTAAATCTAAAAATAGAGATTAGAAAGACGATGAAATGACTTAGTCAGCCATTTTTAGTCGAATTTTTCCATGAAAAAATTAGACTTATACAGCCTATACGATAAGAACGGCGAGAGGCGAGAGTAGGGGCGCTATCCGTTTTCGGACCCGTAGAACACGATTATGTAGAAAAAAAATGTCTGATATATATATATATATATATATATATATATATATATATATATATATATATATATATATATATATATATATATATATATATACATATATATACCTATATATATATACATATATACATATATATATATATATGTATATATATATATATATATATATATATATATATATATATATATATATATATATATATATATATAGAGGGTGTCAGAAAAACAAGTAGTCCTTTTCGGAATTTTCGGAATTAACAGTCGCGTTACCCCTCAAAAGGATACGATTTATTTCCTTTACACCCTGTATATAATATATATACACACATACATATATATGGAGAGATTTGGAGGGAGTAGAGGGGGAAAAAAGGATTTTGGCTGGATCTAACACGCCCCCAGCCCCCCAGAATTAACGTAGAGGGTTGAAATTTGGTGTGTTGATAAAGTTCGTACCTAGGTTGTGATTTGTGGAGGTTTTAATATTTTACCCCCACCCCACTCATTTTTAAGCTACAATTTCATGCTTTTTCGACGTTTTCGAAGTTTGTACCACTCGCACAGGTCACCTAAATAAACCTAGAGGGCTGAGATTTTGTAATCGGATTGAGTTAGTATCAAGGCGGTGCCTTTTGGTGGTCTCGACTTTTAACCCCTACCCCCACCATTTTTATACCAAAAGAACATGATTTTCCTTGTTTTTTAACAGTTTCGTTCGGGTCAAAATCTCCCCAAATAAACTTAGAGGGCTGAAATTTTGTGTGCAGGTTAAGCTAATAGCCAGACACTGCTTTTTGGAAGTTTCAACTTTTAACCCTTATCTCCACGATTTTTACGCCAATATTTTCTTAATCTTTTTTGCTTGTTTTCTAACGAGTCTAGAGACTCTCTAAGGAAACCTTGAGGGCTGAAATTTTGTACGTGTATTCAGCTAATATCCAGCTAGTACCTTTTAGGGAGCTCACATTACTTTCCCCCCCCCCCCACTTCTCCCATTTTTACACCGGAATTCAATGCTATTGTTAAATGTGTTTTAAATGCATTTTTTTTTTATTCTAAATACAAGTAGGCTAATTGTAATTTTAAAAAATTTAAAAAAAAGTGAACTTACTTTTATAACCACAGAGCACTGAATCAAACATATTAACATATGTTTCCTAGAGATAACACAGGCATTAAATTTTGAAGCATGACTCCATTTTAGTAAGCCCAAATTGTAACCACGGAGACTTGTTTATAAATATTAGATAAACCAATTAAACAATTAAATTAATGGTTTGACCGCCATTAAAGTAATCCCATCAGTCAATTTTTTTGCTCACATGAGTCAATTTTTTTGCTTCAATTTCCTAATGTATTTGTAATACACAGCATTCTCTCTAGTCGATTCTCTCCTCAATGTTTATAACAAATGAAATACATACATATTAAGTAATTTAAAAATGTTATTAAAGTCAGTGTGTAAGTATTTATCAATTAGGAATTTTGGATTTTTATTATTTATAAAATAGAAATTTTGGATTTTTTTGGAACGAAAAAATATCTTCCTAAAGGCCTTCCTGTTTACTATTTAATTCATTTTTTTAGTATTTAAAAATAAAACACAAAGGCAATTGGCGGATAAGCATGGGTAGGAATGCCCTCGTACGAATTGTGTTGGCTTTTTCCCTGCTAACTGCTATCGGCACAAAATTGAAATTTACTGAGATTCAGCCCTTAAAAACTTAAAACCTTTTTTTAAAGCCCCGATCAACCGGACACTCATCATCAGTTTTGAAACCACTAAAATGCCAAATCGCTTGTGGACTTTCAATTACATTTCGCTTGTAGACATTCAATACCGAAGATGAAAGGGAAAATTCGACTTCCCTGATGGGGCTCCGCCGCTCACGGCGCTTTTTTTATTACATGTTTGTAATTATTTTTTATAAAAATTCAGCCATGTGGACGTCTGCCTTCCACAAATTTGTTATATACTGACTCCTAATTGATAAATACTTAAACAGTGAAATTAATACAATATATCAACGGCAGGCACGATGTTATGATTTAATGAAGTTCTTTTTTTTGCATTTTCAAAATTTATTTGCAAATCTGAGCTTTGTTCCAACTTTTTCTTATTCGCACAGTAGTAAACTACATAATATATTACTATCAACGACAATGGAATCATATATCTAAATTCCCATCAGTTGCCTAGCTAATAATTTTAATGTATTGTATTTGTAGATTTGTACCAAATTTTTATCATTTATTGTTAATTTCATGTTATTCGTAGATAAAGTATAGTACGTAACTCGGTTGTAAAGCATATTACACACGAGCGTAAGAGTTACGCAAGAGCCGCGCAGCGGCGAGTACTTACAACCTGAATCACGTAATATACTATTAAGCAGTAGTTAAATTAAAAAGGTAAATATTTTTCAAACTACAATAACTTAATTAAGCGTTGTACATATTTCAAAAAGATTTCGAGATTAACTACAAATCGTTGATATTCCCACGAGATGTCACTAAAAAAATTTGTTATGCCACTCGAACGCCACGCGACAAACCGTGTCAAATCTATCAATTACCAGCACGCATTGTGGTTGTAAGTAAACGTTTTCTATTCAAATTGTTTTTATTTGTAAATACAAAACATAATAATAATATAAATTTAACTGTGTAGTCACTACGGGTACTACATTGCTGGTCGGGATCACCCAGAGTGAACAGATAGATACATTTTATTGTTCAAGTATGTATGTATTTACTGTACTCCATTCAGACAGAGATAAACAATTAAATTATTTATTAGTATGTATATATCATCTCGTTCTATTATAGACACGTAATACGTATTCTATAGTACGGGATATATAAAGTCAAAGCCATACTACACAAGATATTGCATACAAATGAAGGGTTTCGTGACATTTGGCTTGTAGGCAAAATAACCACAGCAGAATGATCCTGATGAAATAATCGCTGATAAAATAACAGAACGACAAAATAACTAAAGGACGAAATTTCAAACCGATTAGATAACCTTGAGTTGGTTTATTAACACTATGAGGCCCGAGCACTTTCACAGTAAACTTCCCCGGAAAGCGGTAATATTTTTAAAGAAACTTTATATGAACAAATACATAAAATGATTCATACGTATGTGATATGCACATATACATATTTGACATTCAAATCAATTACAGAAAGTTTAGATAACAAACTGGTAAAAATAAAAAAAAAATACTTTTATTAGTTTTAATATAAAATATTTTTTATGTACTTGTTTATTTTAAGATTTATTATAAAAACCAAGACAGTAATGTGTGCTGGTTTTTGTGTCAGTACACATCGGTGTGGTAATATCGTATACATAATGTGTAATCAATTAATCATTGATCGCGATCGATCTCTGCGGTTGATTTGATTATTTTCGGATACCGAAAACGTGGGACTGAAAGTGTTAATAACAGCACCTTGTTGTGCTCGGTTGTGTTTCAAAAAAGAAAAGTTCTGCATTTATATTCGAAACCAAAAGAAAAACGAATCATATTATACTCGTATGCATCTTAATTCAAAGGTATCATACTCTTTTCGTATCACATTCTTTTTAGGATTTCATAGTTCTAACACTTGTAACAATAAAATCCACCCATATGAATTCACTTCCATAAAGCTAGCCGCCCATAAAAACAAAAATTTTAAAAATTGCAAAAAACAACTGCATATGTTGATGAAAAATGAGTGTATTTTAAGTGTAATTTAGGTGTGCGAATAAAAAATTACGTGTTCAAACGGTTTTCGAGAAAACGAGAAAAACAAAAGGGACAGCTAGGTTTACGTAAACCTAGCCGTTCCATAGGTAAAATGAAGTATTTTTGGTAATTTAGAGTATGGGCAACTAGGTGTAAGTAAATTAGGTGTTTTTCAAACATCACGATTCAAAATGAAAATTTTAATCTCTTCGCAAAATTTTTGTACATCAGTGAGTATACTTTTCTCCAGCATACTGTACATTGTTTTAAACAAGCGTTTTTTAATTTTACACCTTTAAATAAGCATAATCTAGTAATTTTAAATAATATTAAGAAGTTGTAATCTTTCTCGGTTAAAAAAATGATGTTAAAACATACTCATAAATTTGATGTACAATATATTATACAACAGTCTGTAGTGAAGAAACGTTCTACGCAGCGCTTCCATTATATATTGGATTTTATTTTTTTTATTATATAACAGAGCAGAAAAGTGCCAAACGTGTCTCTAACGTTCCCAGAGCTCACACTAGAAATATTATAATGTGAATAACATTAAAATTGTTATACACAGCGCTCATACTGTTTGCTGGACTTTATATATTTATTGTGTAACTAAACAGAAAATTTAATCTCCTTAACATCTTTATAACGCTCTAGCACTCCCATAGGTCTATAATAGTGATTATATGAGGGATAAGTGGCTATAAATTTAATTTTACTATATCAGTTTTTACTTTGTACATCTATACTCGTAGATATGAACCGTAAATCTGTAATTGATGTTTGCAATTATTTTAAAATGAGTAAGTATAAACAAAATTCTGAAAAAGGAGCTCCCGTTGTTTGTTAGATTTTATATTCTTTTTTTCTAATATTTACAAAATATTTTTGCTGTTAGTCATCATACAGGTCATATTTTGTTCGCCGACTATATTTTTGAAAAAGTAACATTTTTTTATCAGTGGTGACATTACGGCTGCATGAACGCGCCCCCCCCTCCCCGTCATCACGCTCCATCACGTTAGGTCACTATCCCTCCTCCCTCTGTTTATGTACGCAATTTATGAATGAACCCTAAGAAAAAATTAATAAAAAAATATTTCCGATAAGTGACCCTTAATATTTCTAATTAATTATAATATTTAAAACTTGACACTTTATATGGTAAAGTATTAAAACCAGTAATCCTATATTATGCCTAAGTTTGTGATAAATTTTATACAAAACTGAATACTCCTATTATTACTCTAAAATCTTTCTAGTTGACCGAAAAACTGCACATATAATCTTGTTAAAAAATCTACGGATTCATATTGTACACTAAATGGATAATGAAGTGGCATAGTTACCGAAAGTATGGAAGATATATTCCAACTCATTTACAAAACTGCTAATTGATAAATAACTGAATGTAGAATTTCGCTCGGAATTCCATGGCTTATTAACTATTTTACAGATTACGAAACAGACCCGTAACTAGGCTGGGGCAACCGAGGCATTGCCTCGGGGCCTTCAGCCAAAGGGGACCCCCAGCAGGGTGAACCAAAATTTAGTTGAATAGTTATTCATTGATTTATTTGTCCTTTATAATACTGGGCCTTAAACTACTACACCTGTTAGTCATTCAATTTTGGTTTAATTTAGTGTTTTTGTGAGTTTTGAACTAAACCACATATTATTAAGTTACAGTTTGTTTGGTTAATTAATTTAGAGTTTGGGTACTGCAGTATATTTATTCATTTTGTTGTTATTTGTCATAAATTGTAAATGAACCAAATATAATAATATTATCGCTTTTCCCTTCATCTCTAACTGCCAATTTAGGTGGATTTACCAGCAGGCTAAGTTGGCTTTAAAGTTGGCTTTAGTGTTAAAGTCGTCTTTAAATGTGAATGTAAAACCGGCCGTCATTTTTTTTTTTACTGAAATACAGAGCTTTAAAATAGCATAAGAGTTAAAAATTTTTATCTTATATCGACATTATAGCAGTGTCATTTAATACGATAACAGTAGCTTAACTAAAAGCATACATACAATTTACATATATACACTACCGTTCAAAAGTTTGGAAATACTATGAAAATTCAGTAAAATTATCACTGGATAGATATTAATTACATTTATTTGGTTTAAAATATGAATTTTATTTGGACATGTTAGTCATACTTAATTATACCTACTAATAACTGCTACAAAAAATATATTTATAGCTTAAATATCAGATTCTAACTTCATCAAAGTTACCACCTTGATGACTTGTTCACAAATTCTAGGTATCTGTTTAGAAGTTTATCAAAATATTCTTTCTCCAATTTTTCCATTCATGTTTTAGGAATATCCAGGGCTGTGCTGCGTTAGATGGGGTTGGGAAACGATTTTCACCAGCTACACATTTACTTTAAGAGAACAGTTATCTGTTGTATCATTAGCGAGACTGGAATAAAACACAATTTATCAAAAACAATATGGGAGACTACCGACAAAAGATGTAAAAGCTTTTATAACATTGTTAGTCATTATTGTGGTATGAACTAATTTATTTTAATAACAAACTAATTTATTAAAATATCTAGCAAAGAAATTTTGTAATCTACAAACATATTTTTGTTTCCAAACTTTTGAACGGTAGTGTACCTACAGAGATGTACGTATACATAATTATGTATGTATCATTCAATCTTCATTGTTATAATAATAATAATCTTATTGTAGTAAATTTTGTACGCATCATGACGCTGCGCTGACAATGATGAAGTTGTACGAATGATTATGATGATCCAACAACATAGCAAAATCACTGGGGCGGGATCAATTATTGCTGCTCAGCATCACAATAGTAAATATACATACATATATTATGTACATACAGTCATACATGGGCGAATTATGTGTGATACTATTTTTTTTTAGATTTATTAATATGTATACATAGATGAGTAAAATACATGCATATTTTAGATGAATTGTAAAAAAATGGATACAATTTATTGATAATTTGATAAATGAAATATGTTATGGGAGAATTTTTGTAGTTATTATTGTTCTACTGTAGGTACCCTTTCTTATAAGAATAGGTTCACATATTCGACTTACCAAATTCGTTAAATTTTTTCAGGATTTTAGAAACTTAATATTGTATAAGATCAAGGTAAAATGGTAAGGTTCATCTCTCTAATATAAGTGGAAAAAATTAAATTTAAAATAGCCTAGAGCTGCAGAATCTGTAGTCAGAGGCTCTCGATACATTATTATAAAACTAAATTTTATTAAATGGAGTTTTTAAAAGAATAGGTCAAGAGCGAGTCGGGCAAGAGTTTCGTACAGTATGCAGTCAATAAACCAAATTAAACTAGAATAGCCAGTCGATTATAACAATCCCGATTATAACAATTTATCACTATCTTCGTCTAACTTTTTGTTTACAAAACATGTACGTGAATGTTAGAATTGAGTATGTGTTAGTGACACTGAAGAATGACGCATTTAATTTTTTTGTGGCGGCACCTTCCTAATTTAAAAATAAATACAGTCGTACTCCAAGGAGCAAGGGCTGCAAGTAATATTATCTGACGGTCTCCTAGCCTCTAAAAATTTTAAAATTTTTTTGCATACATATATGCACACATTCTGCATACATAATAAGCGGAATACAAATCCAAAATGAGTAACGTAAAATTCTAGAATATTCTAATCATCAACTAGCAAAGATATCAAAAAACAGACTTCACTATTGGATTAGCCCCTAAAAATGAGATTAAGTAGCACCGTTTGATAATAATTCTAGAATGTTCTATTTGTCAACTAGCAAAGATATCAAAAAACCGACTTCACTGTATGATTAGTCACTAAAAATGAGGTTAAACAGTGCAGTTTGACAAAAATTTTAGAATGTTCTATTCGTCAACTAGCAAAGATATCCAAAACAAACGTCGCTATTGAACTGGTGGTCAAAAGAGAGACCAAATAGCACATTTTGACAAGTGTTCTAGAATATTTTATTTGTCAAATACCAGAGATATTGAAAAATTTATTGCACCATTTAATTGTCCAACCAAAATTAAACTAATGTAAACCAAACGTCCCATTTTGACAAACGTTCTAGAGTGATCTATTCACTAATCAGTAAACAAAGCGAAAAACTGATTTCGTCATTGGACTGATCATCGATAAAGAGGCAAAAGTTACCAATTTTTTTCTAATATTTTCTTCTTTGCTGATTGACAAATATAATATTCTAGAACATTTATCAAAATGAGATATTTGGTCTCTTTTTCGATGACCAATTAAATGGTGAAATCGGTTTTTCGATATCTTTGTTAGTTGAAGAATAGAACATTCTAGAATTTTTGTCAAACTGCTTTGCTTAATCTAATCTTTAGTAACCAAATTCAATAGTGAAGTCTGTTTTTTGATAACTCTACTAGCTGACGATTAGAATATTCTAGAATTTTTGTCAGCTTCCGCTATTTGACGTCTTTTACGCTGATGAATACGATAGTAAAGTTGGTTTTTCGACGTCTTTGCCAGTTTTCTAGGAGTTGCCACTTATATTCATTGATATAACATTCGGTTTCGTTTGTCTGTACAATGGAATTTTAGGTGTAAATTATCTCTTAGGATAGTTTTGTTTTAAATAAATTCAGATAAATAATATTTACCCTCATACCCCAATACTTTCTCTTAAATTTGTACAGACCACTACGGACCATTAGATTTCTGGTGTATATTTAATTAAAAAATTAATGAGCCGCCTATGACGATCACTCGACTATAACAATCCCTACCCTAAGAGGAACATTTAATTGTTATAATCGAGTTTATATTGTATTTTTATTTATGTATATTTAAACCTTATCCAAAGTCAAATAACCGAAAAATGTATGAATCCTTTACATTGTACAACGTTAGTAAATACGTTGTTTGTTGTGGATTAATCTGCGATTAGCTGTGGATTATAGAAAACTTAATGAAAAAACTATAGGGGATTCAATCCCAAACATTACAGATATATTAGACAAACTCGGTAAGTGCATGTATTTCACTACTCTAGACTTAGCATCTTGTTTCCATCAGATTGAAGTTCATGGACAGAAGACCAGGGACATTTCGAGCATGTTCGCATGTCTTTTGCTTTAAAAACGCCCCATCAACTTTTCAACGAGTTATGGATAACGTTTTAAAAGATCTACAGGGTACAACTTGTCTTGTCTACATGGATGACATAATTACCTTTTCCACTTCCCTTTAAGAACATATTATTAATCTCGATAAAGTTTTTAACAGATTAAGAGACGCAAATTTAAAAATTCAATTGGATAAAAGCGAATTTCTAAAACGGGAAGTAGCTTTTTTGGGACATATAGTATCAGAAACAGATGTAAAACCTAATCCTGATAAAGTAGCTGCTATTAGAAAATTCCCTGTACCCAAAACACAAAAAGATATTGTCTTTTCTCGGACCTCTTGGATATTAGAGGAAATGTATTAAAGACTTCGCTAGGTTAACAAAACCAATGACTAAATGTTGGAAAAAAGGTGAAACAGTTAAATATACACCCAAGTTCCTTAAATGTTTTGAAACATGTAAAGACCTCTTGGCAAACGACACAATCCTTGCCTATCCCGACTTTAACAAAGAATTCCTTTTGACAACGGACGCAAGCAATGTAGCAATCGAAGCAGTCCTTTCGCAAGGACATATTGGTAAAGATAACTCAGTATGTTACGCTTCTAGGACTTTAACCGACTCAGAACAAAACTATTCGACCATTGAAAAGGAACTTGTGGCCATCGTATGGGCAACCAAATATTTCAGACCTTACTTGTACGAGCGAAAATTTACAATAATTACTGACCATCAACTGCTCAGATGGCTCATGTCACTTAAAGAGCCAAGAGTAAATTAGTAAGATGGCGACTTAAACTTGAAAAATTCAACTACAAAATTATACACAAACCAGGTTGACAAAATACTAACGCAGACGCCCTCTCACTAATTATAATTGACAGTAACCCCCATACTAATGACGATTCCACACAGGACACTTTTATACAAACCGTACATAGTGCATCAGAGGATGATACCTCCTTAATTCGAATCTCTGAAAACCCCCTTTATGATTTCAAAAATCAATTAATCATACTAAAAGATGAAAACATTCAAACCGCTACTAGACGTAAATTCCAAATTCTCTTTAATACACGTCAACGTATTACAATTATTCTTTCTACTTATGACGACGATACTTTAATTTCAATCATAAATGAAAATGTACCGCCTAAACTCCTTCTAGCCATTTACTGTCCTGATGACGAATTATTTGTTAAAATTCAAAGAATATATTCTTTGCGTTTGTTATTGATTATTTCTTGTAAAGTAAACAATACAAAATTATTCGAGCAACTAAAGTTTTAGAAGACGTTTTAGAGAACGACCAACAAGACGAGCTAATAAAAAACTATCATGACTTTAAACGTACAGGAATCAACGAAACTTTTAGTCACATTAGACGCGAACATTATTTTCCAAATTTAAAATCAAAAATTTCTTATTATGTTAATAATTGTAAATTGTGTAACGAAAATAAATATGACAGACGATCACCAAAACAAAATTTTGAGTTAACTGAAACACTGTGACAGCCGCTCATAATTGTTGATATATTTTACTTGGACAAATTAATATATTTAACAATTGTAGATAAATTTTCGCGTTTTGGCCAAGCATACTCAATTGAGACAAGAAATACATCTCATATCCTCGAGGCTCTAACACAATATATATCCCAATATGGTAGTCCTAAAAATATTGTAGTTGATTCAGAAAAAGGATTTGACTAAATAGGTTTTCAACAATTTTGTGACACGTACAGTATTAACATACACATAACAGCTATTCGAAGTTCTACATCAAATTCCCCTGTTGAAAGCTTTCATTCATCTATACTTCAAAAGTATCGTATCGCCCACGCTTCTGATAAAACCTCCTCAGTTGAATTAAAAATGTTACATACAATCTTTGTATATAATAATTCAATTGATACCGCGATTAAATGTACCCCATATGGATTATTTTTCAGACGTAAATATGATATTAAATTAACTGCCGACCCAGCAATAGTACAACAAGAACACGAGAAATTTCAACAAGAATCTTATCAAAATCAAATTCAGCAAAAAGAAAACAAAATTAATCTCTTAAATAATAATCGTGAACCACCAATTGATTGTAACGAAAATCAAATTACATATTTTCAAGAAAATAAACATAATTCTAAATTACACCCAAAATTTAAACAGATTACAGTAAAAACTAATAATAAGGTAACTGTAACAGACGATAAAAATCGTAAAATTCCCAAACAAAAATTAAGACGACCTTTGTTACAGGGCAATATTGACAATAATGGCAATGGTGACGACACAGAAAATCGAGATACGCGACATAACGAACAACCCGGAACTAGTGGCTATAGAACTAGGACAAGCCAAACTTAACCAAGAATTTAGCAAATTTATACACATAATTAACCTTACAAATTACAGAGAAAATATAAACAAAATTGGCAATTCACTAAAATATTTAAACGAAGACGATCAACTGTTAACTAACGCAAGTATCAAAAACATAATTCAGCTAAAATTTAAAGAACTTTTCAAACAAATTTACCCAATACGCATAAAACGGGCCCTTGTCAGTGCCTTGGGTTCAATCATTAAAGCTATAACCGGCAATATGGACCAGGAAGACGCGTTAGCGATAAATAAAGAAATAGATAATTTAAAAACCAATCAGTACAATTTAATTTTGGAAAATCACAAACAAATCAAAATCAATGAAATTATGATTGAACGTTTTAATAACATTTCAAACCATATAAACAGTCAGCAAGACGCCATAAATAAAATTCTCTCTACAATGAAAACACAAATATCTGGTAGTTTAACAAATCGTGAACAAAACTTTCTAAATTCAATACAATACGCTTATCATATAATTTATAACATGGACCTCTTGCATTCACATTTGGTTCAACTAGCTCAAGCTCTAAATTTGGCAGAACTCAACGTACTTCCTACCCTAATATTAACTCGTGACGAATTGGACCATGCCTATAAAATTTTAAAATCCCAACACCTACCTATTAATTCCTTACATCAAGTATACGAATTATTAACCTTCCAAGCTTATTACAATGATACCAATATTATATTCAACATTCGCATCCCTATTTTCGAAAACGATACCTATAAATTGAATCTTCTGATACCATTACCCACTAAAAACAAATCTATAGTAATTCCCTATCCTTATATCCTAAGCGGAAAATATGTAAGTTACTTTTCACAGAAAGAATGTTCACGGCTAAACATATGCAACAAGGAAGACCTAATCAAGTTAGCTACATCAGATCACTACTTTAACCACGCAATTCGTGGACAAATGGGAAATTGCATCTACGAGGAATTAAGCGAACAAACAATAGTTAAACGTCTAACACCACAACACGTTATATTGAAAAATGTTAAAAATCAGTCAATTTCAACCACTTGCGGTATTAACCAACGAGTCGTAACAGCGACAGTACTCATTTATTTTCACCAATGTGAAATCGTTATAAATAACGTCGCGTACAAAAACCAGGAACTCAGCAAAACACAACAACTTCATATACTACCTCTACACGAACTTCAAATTAAAGAACAAAAATTGTTGCCCAAAATCAATGTTCAAAAACTCAACTCCTACCACATCGAAAACAGACAAGAAATAGAAGAATTCAAGTCCAAAACAACCCTACACACATCCGGGGTGTATATAGCATTCGGCATCGCGATAGCAACATTGATTACTTACATTGTAATCAAACATATTAAAAACAAATGGAAATCGAAAAATTCATCACTAACAACACAAATAAATTACTTGCCATTTGGCCATTCCAATGAACCAAGGCTGATTTGGTCCAGGCCAGATACTCAGAGGGGAGGAGTCATGTAATGGACACATCCGCTTTAATACATACTTAATCAATACATATTATATTTTTATATATTTAATCAGTATTTTTGTAATATTAAGAATGTACAATGTATGTAGATTGTTGTGCCTCTTCGGAGGAGTTGCGGGTTTGGGTTCGTATTGTACTGAATGATACACTACTTTATATTTTTAATTAATTTTAATTATAAAAGTTTAAATTTTACAAACTACAATTGAATGATACAATTGAACTTGTGTGGAAGAGACGTCGATTTGTAATTTTGAAACAAAGCCTTCACTGGAAAAGTCCCCGTTTTTGTGCCGGGATTGTCTTATATACTGACGCGTAAAATGAGGCTTTGGGAGATTCTTATTGGTCAATTTAATTGTGACGTAATTAAAATATTATAAAATTACTTCTAGAACAATTCATTTCGAGGATATGTTTGTCGCTAGAGAAAATGACAATCAAACATATTCCACGGTGATAGAACATACTTAATATTATAAAACTAGATAAAACAAATGTATTACGTTAAGTAACGGAAAAAATTATAAAATGTCAATAAATTTAATAGGTAGGCTCATTACAAGATAATAAGTAATAATAATTCAGTCTATATAAAAATTGCATTAACAAAAGTTCATAGGAAATTCGTATAAATAATTTTTTAATATTTCATGTAACTAAATAAATATAACATTTGCATCCGTTTGAAAGCTTAATCATCAAAACAGCTAAATAATTAAATACAATATATTAAAACAATCTAGGACTAATATGATATCATTTTAATGTTACATCTTCTTTAAGCTATCTCATTTTTGCCTATTCATTAATTCATTTGTCTAATTTATGTATAAATATTGTAACTCATGCTGAGTTTCGTTCGATCTAGCTAGAAGTAATAATACTGGTAGTAATTTTAAACTTAAATAATTTTTTTTTAAACTAACTTTAATTGTTACGAAACGTAACTATGTATATATATATATATATATATATATATATATATATATATATATATATATATATATATATATATACATATATATATATATATATATATATATATGTATAGTTTCTATCACAGTCCTGGGCTTAAACCTCACTATGACACCTACGGTAATAGCTCAATTCCCGTTCAAAAATTGGCTAAAATTGAGCAAAACCATCGCATTTGTTCAGTACTTGAGAAAACCAACTTTTAGTTAGATTTTTGGGACTCTGAATAAAATATACCAAAATACTTATAATTTCGTCATGCCTGTCTGTCTGTTTGTCTAACTGTTAGACCCTTATAATTTCTATTTTTTAATTTCTAAGAACACAAAAAAGAATAAGTTATAGAATATCACAATCATTCACCAAAACATCAGGATTTATACATATACAAAAGTATTAAATAATTAGCATCACCAAGACCTAAGAAATAAAGTAAGTACAAAATAAAGATTTAGCTTTAATAACTGCTTCATCTCATAACTTTTACGAAAATTAAAAGTTCACTTCGCATATCAACTCAGTTAACAATGAAATAGTAAATTTTACTTCAACAAAAAATTATAGAAATAAAATCGTATCATTTTTCATTTTTACGTGCGTATTGTTTGCGCAATTTTCAAAACTCAACGTGCATATACACACATCCACGCATGTATATATTTTATTGAAATATATATATATATATATATATATATATATATATATATATATATATATATATATATATATATATATATATATATATATATATATATATATAAAGTGTATAGAGCGCATTGTTGTCTGAAGGGTTCGTTCTGGTCCGTTCCATTGTTATTCAGTGAACGCGTGTGACATGGGAATTGTTGCTACAGCAAAAAAGGGGCGCAATAATGAAGATGACTCCATTATAATGCTACGTATTCATACATATATAACGGCGCTGATCGAACGCTGGCGACCAGCAGGGTAGTTGGTAGATGATACATTATCTTTTGTAACAGTTAGATATATTATATTTATGGTCTATGTACCATAGATGTGTACGTATGAAAACTTAAGTGCTAATGGTCACACCCTGTGATGACACGTTTCGTTAATAAATCAGTTTTTATTAGTTTGACTTTTTGCATACAAACAATGAAAATGAATGAATAAAAGTTTGTTTTGAAAATTTATGTAAGGTACTGAAGAATAAGTTGAAAGTGAAGAGTGTGTACGCAACGTTTGTCTGTAAATACGAAGTCATCAAATAATTATTATGTTACGGGGTGTTAATTTTATTTGAAACTTGGAAATCTTTCTTAATATCGTAATATGGAATTTATGTACATAATTTATGGTTGGCTTTTTCGAAAGAATTAATGCACACTAATTTAAAGTTGCTGATAACATTATACCAACTTAAATTGATAATAGTTATTCATAAACTAAATCTATTAAGCTGTTAATACTTTATTCATAGCAATAAGACATAAATACCTATTTACATTTTATTAAAAAAAATACCACTGTCACAGCATCTGCATAACATAGTGAATTTCCAAAGATTGCACACTGGCGGATCTCATACAACAACCTGTATCCATCTAAAATAGTTTAGCTTTTTAACAAAGAAAAAATTTCCAAAATCGGTTATGTAGTTAATTTTTAGCGCTTTTGGGCCCCCAGGACACTGGCGGATCTCATATAGTACCTCTAGCATATATCCATTTAAAAGAATTTAGCTTTTAATAGGTGAAAAAATTTTCTAAATCAGTTGGGTAGTTTTATTTTTTGCGTTTTTGGCACCCCCGGACATTGACAGACCTCATATAACATACCTTATGTCAGTTATATCCGTTTAAAATAGTTTAGCTCTCTAACAGTGGACAAATTTTCAAAATCGGTGATGACGCGTTCTTGAAAAGTTTATTTTTATTTTGAAAAATGCAACAAATATAAATGTTGTTATTGTAATGATAAAAATGATGAAGCACTTTTTGTAAAGAAATTCAGCACATTTCTTAATTTTTCTCAGAAGACATATTGCTATTTTAAACAGTTTAACATAATGCTGTTTATTTGAGGCCGAAATTCGACATCTAAAATTCAAACAGAAGCTAAAAAATTTAGAATATAATATGCTATGCAAGACTTTAATTTCAACTTTTCCAAACAAGATTTTCTAGAATATATGTATATGTATCAGAGTTGTGTGTGTAATTTACACAGTTTTTTACATGTAAAAAACTTTGTAATTTACACATACTTGTTTTGATAAAAAAAACTGTAAAAAATGTAAAAAACTAAATTTTTTTAAATTTAATAGATGTGTAAGCGTTACTGATGGTATTCCATATTTGCTATTGAAGTATCTGCTATATTTGCAAAGTAAAACTTAATAATTAAGTAATTTGAAAATTAAAAATGTAAATGGGGACAAACAAGAAAAAGAAAGGTTAGTTTTGATAGAATAGTTTATTTAAGAATTCAATATTAAAAAGATTTTTATTTATTCAGTTAAATTTTATTAAAGGTATCAATCATCTTCGTCATCATTATCATCAGTGATTTTATTGTTATTATAATTTAAAGGCTGCCTTTACACGATCAGTAATACTGTCAGTATTTACTGATAAAAATAATGAATCATTATTTTTATTACTTCAGTATTTTTATGATACCGTACACTATCATTATTTTCTTCAGTATTTTAAAACAAACTGTCAAATTTAATTTTTCGAAATTTTTAAATTAATAAAATTTTGGAATTGTTATTATTATGGAAGAAGCGTGTTTAGCTATAGTACTAGCGTTTGCAACTCAAAACAAGAAAACAAAAAAGAAAAAACGTTCGTAATGTTTTTTCTAGCTTAACCATACATATACGCATGTATTCACATACGGTACATATCGTACATTTTGTACATAATGCCGTACTTGCCGTACATACTAATCAATTAATAAAACATATATGTAGCATGTGTAGCATTGTACAAGCTTACTTTTCCATGATGTACATGACGTACACGACGTACACATTATACGATCTACATACAATCGATTTGTATTTATCTCGGCTGGTACCGCTAGTATATAACGTACATAAGGTACATAATATACGAGAAATATGTTTTAACGGTTTTAACTGTCATTAATGTCACTGTCTCCTCCACGTCTTAGTACTGAAGTGGATACTGATGGAATTATAAGCCATTCTTCAGTACTTTCATCATTATTTCAGTATCGTCAATACACGATCAATAAAAATGTCAGTATTTTGAAATACTGACAGTATTACTGATCGTGTAAAGGCAGCCAAAGAGAGATAAATATGTAGTCGTTTTTTGATCTGTCAAAACTCAGTTTGTTAATTTGAAAATTTAAAGCTTTGTAATCAGTTGTAGATGACCTTCCACCAGCAGAAAATCATTTTTGTGTCGACATTTTGTTTACACGTTTTTTTATGTGAACTTATAAACAAGTAATAACCGTCAAAATAAATTGTTTGTCAGTGAAATGACAAATGATTTAGGTATTTTACATTTTTTACAATTTTCTACAATTTTTTACGGTTTTTTACAGTTTTTTACGTATTTTACAATTTTTTACATAAAAATGTAAAAAACTAGCTAAATATTTATTTAATTCATATTATCATACGTATTTAGTATCTACATACATAAATACAAATAGTCATGTGATATATCCATGAATATTAAATAAACTAACTAAAACACTATATTCTATGTGTGAACTATGGGTATATGTACATACAGTACATACATACATTTTATGATAAATAGATGTAGATAGCGTATCAGAAACAAAATATTCAAAATAATCATAACTCTATACCTACAAACATATTATGTAGTACCTAATAAACTAAATAGTTCATTTTGGCTAGTAAAACAACTTTATATTTTAATATTAAACTACATACCACATACACACGTAGTATACATATGCATATGAACCTATAGATAATATTTGTACACATCTTTATTACTATGGTACGTACATTACCATCAAGTATATATATGTAAATAATAAATATAATATTATTTCTACATATTTACCTGGTTGAAATTAACTCGCAACATTACATACTTACATACATTGAAAAGTTTAAAGTTTTATACATTTAATAACAAATAATCGAATTGAATGGCGAAGGCGCTGGGGAGAGAATAGTATTTTACGATATAAGTTCCGTAAGTTACATTTATTGATCGAGAAAATCTTGCGAAAACGAGAACCGAAGAGTCTCCACTTTCCTCATTTTACTTAATATTATGTAAGGACAAAAAATCTAGAACATATCGTTCTGATAATATTGGTTTTTATGATAGTTTGTCTTGATATTAATAAAATTAAAGTCATATACACTTACGCAATACTTATTTTCAGTCAAAAACGCTCCTAAATCAAACTCAAAATAGCCACTAAAAAAAAGTATAAGTCTACAAATTTTTTTAATTCCCGTTTTGCACTCATCTATTATTGATAAGTAACTGGTCAAAAAAATTAGGAAAGTCAAAAAAGTTGAATAATATGGCTGGGTGATTTCTACTGGATTAACTCTGTTTTAATTTTTACCCTTTAAAATTTAACCCCCTACTAACACTGTTGATTCAATATTAAGATTTTCTAAAATTAACTGTATAGCCAAAGTAAATTTTTTACTAATTTAAAAAAAAATTAAGATCTTTTGTTATTACTTTAATTTTTAGGGGGTAATTAACACCTTTGAACAATTTTCCGACTAATAAAAATAGTAACTGTTATAAGTTGTCACAAAGACTAACATATCCAAAATTAAAAATAAAAAAACTGTATCTGTTTTCTTGTATATTACTGTACTAAGTGTATTTATTTATTATATTATATACAATAGTACTCTGTTAACACAGACTGTCAGTTTTTCTTGATTTTCACAATGATACCATCAAATGGCCACCCGTTTCTTCTCATAAATCGAAAAAGCATACATTTTTATACAAAATGAGACTAAAATTACTCAAATACGTTAAGGCACTTTTTGTCCAGGGCTATGCAAAGTTAGGATAATTTTAGGCAGGGGAGGGGGGGTGAAACTATACAAATAAAAAAAAGTTTCAACCTATACTACGACATGAAATTTGAACTAGCTGTTATAAAGTTATAACAATATTAAAAAAAAAAAAAAACTACACTATTTGCTTCAACTTTCTGACGTAAATATCTCGGGAGCGAATGTTAAATTGGGACGCTTTTACGCCTGACTTCAAAATACGTCCTATTAATTATTTATTATTTTTTGAAGTCGGTTTTTTTTAAAAAAAAGTTTTATTTCATACCTTTTAGTGACAATGCTTACCAACCCACCCTATTGCAATATTTTATTTGGTTTTTAAAGTTATTGAATTTAGCATATTATGGAATGATAATTATGATTCCATAATATGCTAAATTCAATAACTCAGTATCAGCAATATACACACTTGTACCACTTTTCCACTGAGCCCCTCATATAAACAAACTTTAAAATTGCCATAATTATTCATATTATTGAAGATGGTTCAACCAATGTTAATAAAATTTTATGGGACCACCTGGAGAGCTTTATCTACTAACCAAAAAAAGAATGGTGTAAATTGGCCCATAAATGTGTGAGAAATGGGTTTACATAATAAACAAAAACAAAAATAATACATTATTATATTTACCTACATGATTTGTATTTTGTTCTAGGTCTTGATCGAAATGACAAAAATTCACATAATCATATAACGTCAGCTAAACATTACAACACCGTTACCGATTCGATAAGTCGTAATTCTAGCAAATGTGGTAAGTCTTATTATGTTTTTCCTATTTAAAATAATTTTAAAAGTTACTTTTAAGACAAAATTACCTTCTTGATTTTTTGTTTATAGTAAACTTTAAATTGAAATATAGTTTTGTGAAAACAAATAAAATCATCTAATAAATACAAAAAGTCAGCCAAGAGCAGTTAATGAACCAAATTAAAATTTTTTATTTAAATACTACCTGCATACCCGATGGCATTTCCCCATCGACAACATGTCAGGACGTAAAAATTTTTAAAAAATTACTTCTAAAGAGCCCCTTGTCTGCCGTATCTCATACAGCATAATTGCGGAATACATGTACCTAACATTGACAATCATGTTTTTCAGAAATATTTTTTCTTAAATTAAAAGAAAAACTAAGAAATGTGAATTTTCTTTAATTAATGATACAATATTTCTCAAAAGTAGGTATTTGATTCTAAATCAGTCAAAACTTTTAAAATAAAATACTATGGATACTATATAAAAATCACTGACCACTGAATCGAACATATTAACATATGTTTCTTAGAGATACCACAGGCATTAAATTTTGAAACATGACTCCATTTTAGTAAGCCCAACTTGTAACCACGGAGACATATTTATAAATATTAGATAAACCATTAAATTAATGGTTTGACGGCCATTAAAGTAATCCCATCAGTCAATTTTTTTGCTTCAATTCTAATGTATTTTTAATACACAGCATTCTCTCTGGTCGATTCTCTCCTCAATGATAAAAATCATATACCTATGAGAAATAAACACGCTATAATCCTTTTCAAATTTCAAACTTCAAAAATGACGAATTTTCATACAAATTTTCACTCCCTACCTAGCCCACTTAGGGAACGTATTTTCAGAATTCCTTTCTTGGTGCTTATCTACGTTATGTAGAAAATTTCTATGCAAAAATTCATCCTTCTAAACCCAACGGTTTAGGCTGTACGTAGTCTGTCAGTCAGTCAATGTTAGAGATTTATTAAGTACTAGCCGATTTCCCGATGGGATTTCCCATCGGCAACATCTTTTTATTTGGTACTCACTACTCACTTTCAATGTTTTTTTAAAATCCTAAATACCAATTCCCACGTTTCTAATTTCAAAAATGACGCACTTCCCATACGAACTTTCATTTCCTGTTTTAACCCCTTAGGGAATGAATTTCCAGAAACGTTTACACAACTGACTTTTATTTATAAGTAGTAATGCCTAAAGATCAATCTTCATATCTTTTGTACTAAATTTCGTCCTTCTAAACCCAACAGGCAGTGTATAAAATATTATTTATTTGAATAGTCATAGTAACATATTTTTATATATATAACTTCAAAAGTGACGAATTTCCATAAAAATTTTCATTCCTTATTTAACCCACTGAGGGGGCGAATTTTCAAAAATCCTTTCTTATTGGTCACTTACGTTACACTTACGTACACTGTGCAAAATTTCATTCTTCTAAACCCAACGGTTTAGGCTGTGCGTTGTCTGTCAATCAGTCAGTCAGTGTTAGAAATTTATTAAGTAGACTAGCTGCGACTCGCGGTTTTACTCGCACAAAATTATCTGAATTATAGGTAAAATTTAGAGGTCAATTCAATCATATATTCCAAAATTCTGTGCAAAATCAATTATTTATAGCACTTGATCCCGCTCGCCCAATGACTCTAAAATAACTATCTTCATATTTTACTAGCATGATTAATTTCCGCACCGTAAGAACTTAGTATGGGTACCTATACCAGCGGCTTCTATTTTAGGCCCTTCAAGACACCAAGGTCACGGGAAATTATTTTAACGTCACTTTCATCTTTCACAGAGATCTCAACAGTACTTAAGTAAACATTGTCAAATTTCTTCAACTTTTTTTTTTAATTTGCGCCCTATTTGGTGTAACTGACGGACAATATGACCACACGTCCATTTAAATTTAATATTCTGAAATTTTGTACAAAATCAGTTCCTTATGTGCTTATGTGCTTCGCTTCGCTCGCTTGACGACTCTAAAGTATTATTCATATTTTCATATTTTCAAGTCATATTCATATTTTTTTAGCATATCTAATTTTCATAAAATTTTATCAAAATCAGTCAAGTTGTTTAATTAGAGTATAGAGTTGTTTAATTCGATAGTGCTGGAGGATTCAATCCAACTTCACCTTAATTTCAAATTAGATATTCTGAAGTTCTTCGCTATATTCGTATTTCAATAGCATGTCTAATTTTCATACCTTGAGATCTTATCGTAGATAGTTAGATATTCATACTTACATTTGTGAGACATTTTGAGATCCCAGGGCTCTGGAGAATATTTCTAAATTCACATTAATTTATTTCGGAATCTCAATAATATTTGTGAAAAATTTGGATAAGGTCCGTGTAATCGCTTATTCGAAAGGTTTTTTGGGTCTGCAAAACACTACGGAGGAATTTTAGCCTCATGTCCGTTCTTTTCAGAATTTCAGCACTATTCGAGAAAAATCTAGCCAAGATACGTCCAGCCATTTATTTTGAGTTTCGTTGGAGAGCCAAAAATTTGATAACGATACGTCCAGTCGTTTACTTTAGGCTTTTTTGGGGGTTCTCATCTCCAGCAGGATAACTTTAGCTTTGATTGTTTTTTTTTGTTTCTTATACCAATTTTACCTATAGTTTTGTTTCAACCATAGAACACTAGAAGCCAACTAATATCAAAAAAGTGTAATTGGCTTGGAGTCATTTGGAGACGTGTCACAGCTTAAGGCATTAGTCAGTCCGTGTCCGTCGTCGAACGGACAGTGCATTATATGTACATTGTTACCATTGTTAGTTAAACACGTTGAACAGCTCTCTCTGGTAATACGTGTTTTACTCTGGTAATTACGTGTTTGGTGGTAAAACACCAAACTAATACACTGCAAACAGTGTGTATCTACACAAACAGAGTGGGGAGATTTACGTCATAAACTCATTACAAGTGGAACAGAGACATAGACAATCTAGTTTGACCCCTTGGTTTTAACATTTTTTTGATACCTGCTACCGTTTTCTCGAAACTACTGAAGAGAGATAAGTAAAGTCCATATTTCATTTTTGACATCAGGATGACCGAGCCCAGCTCGATGGAAATTTCATCTGTATGGAATTTGCTGAGAACAGCAGACGCACGTGCCAATTGAAGATAACTGGACAGTCCAGTTGTTTATTTTCTTTAAAGGATACAAATAGTATTTTCCACAGTAAATAAGTAATTTCATAGCAGTCATAGGTAAAAATATTATTGGTGATATCTATAGAAATATTTATTAATACTTACAAAAATTCCAAAATTATTTTTTCCCAAATACTTAGCAACTACTTAAAATTTGTATGATTTTTTTATAATTTTATCCATAGGTAGCGTTATACAGTAATAAAAAATTGATTTTTTACGGTAAATTTCGACGGTTAGACAAAAAATTTTGCAAAACCCTTTTTAGCGAGTGCCTACGACCCAATAGGGACCTACATGCCAAATTTCAAGTTTGTTGGTATTATAGCTCAGGAGATTTTGTGATATATGCATGAGTGGTATTTCTCTTCTATATATATATACAAGGTAGTTCAGAATTATGCACCGTAATTGGTAGAGCTCGTAGTACGTTCAAAAATAATGGTACCTTTTCATGTACACTTTTTTCAAAACTCAATAATAAGGGAGATACAACTCTTTAAACGGGTGAAACGAAAACCATTATTTCTTAAATATTTTCCAAACGCCTTTGAATAACGGATTGATATTTTAGGGGTACTTATTTTGCGTTAGAAGGATTAAATTTATGTCAACACTTATTCCACCACTCATGACTAAGGAGTGGTTTTGGGTGGTAGGTGTGAGTTACCACGTCTTTTCTTTTTTGATTTGCAATTATTTAAACAAAATTCCTGATAATATAATTTCTCAGGCAATTTCACGCAAAAAAGGTATATTTGTTACATTTCGATAAATATTACCGTTTTCGAGTAATTTAAAGTAGAAGTATCTATTTCCAAATTATCCCCTAATCATAAGTGATCGAATAATTGTTACCATAAATTTAATTATCTTAATGTTCATACGCTCCCCTAGAATATGAATCTAGTAATCAAAAGCGCGTAAAAATTTTTTTAAAGAAAGAAGTCAGTTTCCTTCCACCCCTCTACATTTTACCCCTCTGCTTTATCATCCTTATTATTGAGTTTTGGAAAAAAGTGTAGATGAAAAGGTACCATTATTTTTGAACATACTATCAGCTCCAGCAATTACGGTACATAATTCTGGATGATTCTGGATCACCCTATATATAGAATGGTCCAGAATTATATATAATAAATGTATATAATATATATATATATATATATATATATATATATATATATATATATATATATATATATTTATCACCCTATATACATATATATATATATATATATATATATATATATATATATATATATATATATATATATATATATATATATACAGGGTGTAAAGTAAATAAGTTTCATCCTTTTGAGAGATGGTTTATCTCGGTGTAAAATTGCCGAAGACATAAAAATTTTTTCGGAATTCGCTATTTGAGAAAATCGCATCCCAGCCAGCTCATCGTTTAATATGAATTTCTCTGAATACGCCTCTGACCAAACTAAAATTATTCGCACCCTGTATAATAAAAATTTTTTAAAAATAAAAATAATTTTTTTTTTTATTTTACGACAATATGTAAACATCTGCCGACTTTTGAATTGATTAGGTACTGTATAGTAAAAAAAAAAACCGAACACTGTTTTTCATAAATTTTGGTTAAAATATGTTTGAAATATTTTTGTGGGTTTTTATTTCACAGGACGTTATGAATATTGCAAGAACCGTAACTGTGGTATTGTTGCATTTCTTTAATTACAAATATTTAGTTGCATTACTTTAATTACAAGTATTAATTTAATTAAAAATTACACTTGAATTTTTAAACAAACCAAAATAAAAACTTTCCTTTAACTGTCATAAAACATTGTTATTAATATTGTTGGTACACAACACAGATTAAAAAGTGAATTTTTATTCATAAGTGAGTAACTTTAGCGGAAAACTGTAACAGAGAATTCCAAACTTCGGTATTAATTATCATTATTGTAAAATTATTTTACCAAATTTGTTCTATTATACCAACAAGCTGAAACAAAACACATTTAAATAATAATTTATGTACCTGCGACACACATCAAAATAAGAGTACCAATAATAATAATAAGATACTATAAACATACATAATTATGTATGTAAGCAAATATACAGTAAGGTAAATGTCCCAAATTCCGACACTTTAAGGAAGAACTAAACATATTTTCCTAGAATAATTTAAAATTCGTTTCTAGGAAAAAATATTTTCCTAGAATAATTTAAAAGGCTCAAAGTCTTTTGTCAACAACCAGACCAAAATTTTTACTTTAGATAAATTATCACTTAAGAAAAATAGAAAGATAAAATACAAAAAATAAGAATTTTTGTACTACTGAAATGACACATAATTTCGACATCTACCATAAGACTTACCTCTAAATTCAATACCTTTGTGAACTTATTTTCGTGTTTTTAAATTCAACAGTGTCCATAATTTTGACTATAAACGCTTTAGCTCAAATAAAAAAGAAAAAAAAAATTGATAAAGATGCATTTAACCTTTAACCTGTGAGTCGTATACAAAAATATTCTTTTTTGTTAACTGAACGTTTGTGTATTCTTTTATGATTTAGGGCAAATTTTACCCTGCTGGCGTAAGGGGAGTGGTCTCCAGTTTTTGGCTATCTATGTTACCAGCCCGCGGTATGTTAATCTGTTGATGTCTCTCAGACATCACTTTACCGTGATTATTATAAAAATTCACCTTACCGGTTAAGGGTTAAGTATAATTTATTGAAAAATTGCTTTATTTATTACACGTACATATTAGTTAATAATGTACTTTTCCAATTTCTGCTAATATAAAAATCAGTACTGTTTTGTTGTATATTTCGCAAAATAACTAATTGATCATTAATTTTAATACAATATTTGTTAAAAATAAATCGAAATATACAAAAGGTAGTATTACCTAATGTTCATAGATATATCTCTGATATACAAAACGAACGTTTTAAAAGCAGAATTTTTTTAAATTCTTTAAAATAATATAAAAGTTTGATTTTAAGACACTGTCTGATTTTGGGTCATTTACCTTATCTATTGATTCATTCAAATTGATAAATATTCCTTTTCAGTTCACAGCCTCTGTGGTTCCCAGTGTGTCAAAATCGTCAAAACATTTTTTTTAAATAAACAATTGCAGACATACATATGTACTTGGGGATTCACAGACCATCATGAATTCATGATATCATCACATCAACCATCGGTAATCAAGGAGTTGGCCAAGTGCGTATTTAACACACATTAAGCCGAGTTGCTGAGTTATTTGCGTTTTTGTATTTTTGGGGATAAAATACATCGCATCGCATATTTTTTTACGGTTTACTGTGAAAATAAATAAATATATTTGTACTTGTGTTACTTAAGGGTCAATTAAGTGGTAATTGGATTCCTTACAAACCACATGGACTTTGAAATACAATATTTCTGAAACGAGGTATAAAAAGTTGTTAAAAGAACCTTAACTTGATTTTAAAAGATTTTTCTAATGATATGCTGCAAACAGTATACATATAATTATTTTTGAAGGAATTTACGAAAAAAATTTTTCAGCATTTCTCTTAATAATTTTGATTTGAATTTTTGGAAATGTTATCTAATATCAGAATATACTTTGACGTAAAATTTCACTTACTGAGTGTACTAAAATTGTTTATGCCCAATTTTAAATACGGAAGATAGGTACCATAAGAAATTAAGAAAGAAATTGTTTTACTGACGGTTAATTGAGATATCTATCTGTAGCATGTATTATATTTGCAAAATTTCTTCGGAACCCTAATCTTTGAAAATTATTTTTTAAAAAGCCATAAACATAATATATTTATGACCTGTCAAACTGGATATATTTATGTGTTTTGGAAACACTAGTAACCTATTTATTTTATACATAAGTATGAATATGTATTTTTAGTTGTATGTGTATGATTGCCGATTGCCGATTGGTATTCCGTATTCGTATTATTTTATTATCATTTTATCAATAATAAAACAGTACATTCTTCCTTATTTTTTTAACAATACAGGTACTGGTCTAAGCTGTTTTAAACTGTTGCATAACTGTGTGAAAATAAATTAGCGATTTATAATTTCTTTAAATCAAAGTATTAAAATTAAAAGTGTGTGTATGTGCGTGAATAACAAACCAATTGTATATTTTAGAAATGTTTTAAAATTTAATTGTTGTGTCATAATTCATAAATACTTCAACTTGACGTACTTGCTCTGAGATAGTCAGGTACAAAAGTTTATCTCAGCAAAAAAACTTTATCAAAAATTAAATAATGTATTGATATTCTTCAGTTATTATATTTGTATACCACTTTTTTTTTGTATTTCCGCGCGCTTATGTTGTAGCAATTTAAAAGAATTGTTGAAGAAACGTTGTAAAAACGTAGTAAAATGATGTTTTTAAATTATATTTCAAAATCGGCGTGGTCAATAATTTTTATTTCTTATTAAATATGGTTTGTAACTTTGTATTAAATAACATTCAATTTTTATCAAATTCCTTTGACACGTTTTCATTTTATTCTAAAAAAATAGAATTTTCCCATAAGAACCCGTGTTAAAATTACAAAACTTTGAAATCGTTTTTCTCAAAATTGGGGTGGTCAATTTTTTTTTCGGTAAGGGCTCGTATTATTGGTATTGGAGAAAATAAATATCTAGTGAACTTTGTTAAATTTCCAAATAATTTAATGAGATTTGACGAAATCGATCTATTTGATATGTGACGTAAATTGTCTCATTAAAAATTATGTTTAAATTTTTATGGACACTACTGTATAACTATTTTCAAAAGATTCCGTAAACAAGCAGGTAAAAATATTTTATTGACAAAAAAATTTACATTCAAAAAAGCAAAGGAAAAAAATGATAAGTAATCAGAGCCTGATTAAGTTTTTTTTTCTAGGGGCCATTTTTTAACGCGTTTTTGACAACCGAAAATTTCTGAAATGAAACTTGATCGGTAAAATTTAACTAGCAATACTTAATTAGTAGACTGAGACCTTTCTCTCCTGCAAATTATGAAACTTATTTACTTTACACCCTGTATATATATATATATATATATAAGGTAAGAGCACTAGTAGCCGTCAAGTTTCAGTAAAATGATAAATATTAAGATATTATGCAAGCATATATTTTTTTGTGTTACCTGCTACACGTTCTGGAAACTATGCCTAACGGTTACTCTATTGCTGATAGCATTCAGTTAGCATTAGATGTAATAACGGCTCATCTGAAAGTTAGTGTTTGTAAAATTTGCACATATTCACTAAAACTCTTAAATTTTAGCTAAGGTAAGCACTAATTTAATTTTACTGTAATTCTGGTTTAACGAATAATCAGTTATATTTTTTAGTCGAATTTTCTCCGAAAAATTAGACTTATACAGTCTATACGATAAGAGCTGCGAGAGGCGAGAGTAGGGGCGCTATCCGTTTTCGGACCCGTAGAACACGAATATGTAGAAAAAAAAATGTCTGATATATATATATATATTAGGGTGGCGCAAAAAAACCACATATTTTTCTTTTTTTTGTCTCATAGGAAAATAAGGTAATTTAGCTCGATTTAAGAATGCTCACCAAAAATTAGCTCGATAAAAAATTTTTTAAGGGTCGCTCAAAACTTTTTAAAATTTGAAAATTGGTCCAAAATCGATTTTTGTTTTTCATCAAACTTTTTTTCTCATCCCTGCATATGTTTGTAGATTGAATAATAAAAAATTCCTCCAAAATTTTAACTCAAAAAATTGATAATAAAAGTTTGTTCAGGATTTTAAAGTCAAAATATTTAATATTTTTTAGGGTCGCTAAAAAATATTAAATATTTTGACTTGAAAAATTTTCAGAACTCTTGAGCGACCTTTTATTATGAATTTTTTGAGTTAAAATTTGGAGGAATTTTTTATTATTCAATGTGTAAACATATTATGCAGGGATGAGAAAAAAAATTTGATGAAAAACAAAAATCGATTTTTGGCCCATTTTCAAATTTTACAAAGGTTTGAGCGACCCTTAAAAAATTTTTTATCGAGCTAATTTTTGGTGAGCATTCTTAAAACGAACTACTTTAACTTTTTTTCCTATGAGACAAAAAAAAGAAAAATATATGGTTTTTTTGCGCCACCCTAATATATATATATATATATATATATATATATATATATATATATATATATATATATATATTTTCCCGCCACCTTTTAATTTGTGTAGGGCCCCCCTATGGAAGTTAAGAGATGAAATTTGGTAAATGGGGCTCATTTTCGAGGCACCTCATACTATCAAAGTGGGGTCAAATTTTGGGCAAATTTTTTTTCTGACCCGACCTTTAAGGGGGTGGTGGGGGGCGGAAAAGCAATAAAACTTTTCCAAACCGGTTTTAAATAATGTTTCGGTCAATTATCTACAACATATCCAAAATTCAGCTTCCTAGGATGATATGGTGGGAGTAGAGGAGGGAAAAACGATTTTCGCTGGATCTAACAGGCCCCCAGCCCCCCAGAATTAACGTAGAGGGTTGAAATTTGGTGTGTTGATAAAGTTCGTACCTAGGTTGTGCTTTTTGGAGGTTTTAATATTTTATCTCCATCCACCTCATTTTTAAGCTACAATTTCATGCATTTTCGACGTTTTCGAACTTTGTACCACTCGCACAGGTCACCCGAATAAACCTAGAGGGCTGACATTTTGTATTCGGATTGAGTTAGTATCAAGGGGGTGCCTTTTGGGGGTCTCGACTTTTAACCCCTACCCCCACCATTTTTATACCCAAAAGAACATGATTTTTCTTGTTTTTTAACAGTTTCGTTCGGGTCAAAATCTCCCCAAATAAACCTAGAGGGCTGAAATTTGGTGTACAGGTTAAGCTAATAGCCAGACACTGTTTTTTGGAGGTTTCAACTTTTAACCCTTACCCCCACGATTTTTACGCCAATATTTCCTTAATTTTTTTGCTTGTTTTCTAACACGTATAGAGACTCCATAAGGAAACCTAGAGGGCTAAAATTTTGTACGTGTATTCAGTTAGTATCCAGCTAGTACCTTGTAGGGAGTCCGCATCACTTTTCCCCCCACTTCTCCCATTTTTACATCGGAATTGAATGCTATTGTTAAATGTGTTTTAAAAGCATTATGTTTATTCTAAATACAAGTAGGCGAATAGTAATTTTAAAAAATTTAAAAAAAAGTGAACTTACTTTTATGACAAATGAAATACATACATATTAAGTAATTTAAAAATGTTATTAAAGTCACTGTTTATTTATAAATTAGGAATTTTGGATTTTTAGTATTTATAAAATAGAAATTTTGGATTTTTTTGGAAAGAAAAAATATCTTTATAAAGGCCTTCCAGTTTACTATTTAAGGTCCTTTTTTAATTTTTAAAACTAACAAGGAGAGTGTACAGCCTTGGGGTCGGCGATTTGGCTGAAATTTTTTTTGGTGATAGAGTACACTTAATACGTTAATATATTAAAATAATAGCGCGCACTACTAAAAACTTGTAAAAAAAATAATTAAAAAATTTCAACGCACCTGGTGTAGTTAATATACTTGAAAAGGAATATTGTACATAACAGTCCTATTGGTCTAATGCAATTGGCGTTAGACTGGTAACACAATGGTCATGTGTTCGCAACCGACTCTGTTTAACAAAACTTTTTTGTTAATTTTTTTTTTTTATATTAATGAGTGTCTTCTTTATTTATAATCTTATTTAAAATATGTATTTGTAACAAATTTTTAAATAGGTAAATCTGTAAATAGGTAGGATAAAATTAATTAATTAATTATAAAACTTTTAAAGTAACATTTATTTAATTGTAAATTATTATTATACTTTACACACAACACCCAGAGTGATAGTCAAAAACATACAAAACAATAATTTTGTCTGATATGCGTGAACATTTTCATGAACGTGAATCAAGTATGTTTTTCACTAGATGTCTTACAGACACCCTGTAATTGTAAAAGACATGCATTCATATGTTGTGTAAATTGTAATAAAAATTATTGTTTTGTATGTTTTTATGGCAACTATCACTCTGGGTCTTGTGTGTAGAGAATAATAATATAATTTACAATTAAATAAATGTTACGTTAAAAGTTTTATATTTTATTTTATTTTATCTTACCTATTTACAGATTTACCTATTTAAAGATTTGTTACAAATACATATTTTAAATAAAATGTTTTATAAATAAAGAAGACATTTGTTAATATAAAAAAAAAAAAAAAAAATTAACACAAAAAAAGTTCGTTGAACAGAGTCGGTTGCGAACGCATAACCATTCTGTTACCAGTCTAACGCCAACTGCACTAGACCAACAGGACCGTTATGTACAATCTTTCTTTTCAAGTATATTAACTACACCAGCTGCATTGAAATTTTTTAATTATTTTTTTTACAAGTTTTTCTGAGTAGTGCGCGCTATTATTTTAATATATTAACATATTAAGTGTACTCTATCACCAAAAAAAAATTCAGCCAAATCGCCGACCCCAAGGCTGTGCACTCTCCTTGTAAAACATAAAGGCAATTAGCGGATAAACATGGGCAGGAATGTCCTCGTACGAATTGTGTTGGCTTTTTTTCTGCTACCTGTTTTCGGCACAAAATTGAAATTTACTGAGATACAGCCCTTAAATACTTAAAACCTTTTTTTAAAGCCTCGATCAGCCGAACACTCATCACCAGTTTTGAAACCAACAAAATGACAATTCGGTTGTAGACTTTCAATCACATTTCGCTTGTAGACATTCAATACCGAAGATGAAGGGGGAAATTCGATTACCGTGATGGGGCCCCGCTGCTCACGGCGTTTTTTTGTTTATTGTGAATTAAATTTTGTTAAAAAATAGTTTTTAGACCAGAAAACCTAACAGAAATTCATTATTTTTGGTGGGGGTTACTGGTACATAAAATACAGGCATTTTCCAGTTACCGTCATAATGACGGTTACTGGGGTAACAAATTGTGTTTTAAAAAAGGATACACATAAGCTCCTATGCTTTTTACACTAAAATTTTAAAAGCCGGATTACATTCACAACAATACGATAAATATACTGACCAGTACCCGTCATTATTTTCGGTAGCAATTAAATTTTAGTAGCCCTTGTAGTTGTAAATTAATGTCGGATACTGGTACCCTATAGTAACGGTTTTTGGTACCGTCTTTTTATAGGTAAATTTCAATATAAAATACAGTAATGAAGACTAAATAAAATCTTTTTATATGCGATTCGTTGAAAAAAATGCGGATTTCTATCGTAGTCAAACAATTTCGTATATCACAGATAATTGTCAAATCATATTGTCAGATAAATTAAAAGAAAAGTAGCCCATATTATACAAAAAGTGTATCCACAATTATTTTAACCAACAAAGAAGATGAAAACATAGTTGAGTGGATGATACATTTCAATGAAACTGTGATCCTTAACTGCTAGACACTAGCCAACTACTAATCCAAAACTTGAGAAAATCCGTTTACTTATGGTCGACCTGGACGAAAATAGTTCTTGTCTTTTTGCAATAGAAATCCGGAGTTATCTAAGCTATTATCTCAAAATTTAAGAAAATCAAGGGCTTCGGTAGCGTAAAATATTAAAAACTGGTTTCAAGAAATTGAAGAATATTTTAAGAAAGAAGAATTTATAGAACTTTTGAAAGATACAGAGCGTCTGATTGAATTATGATGAATCAGTATCTTTTTGAGTCCGACTAATAACCATATAATTGTATAGAAAGGATAAAAATCAGTACATAATGTTATTAATTTCAATGAAAGAGAATGTACAAAAACAGCATTTATGGATATTATGGATAATACTTCAGAAGAATTAGCATCACGGATGGTTGTATTAAAGTTAAAGAGAATTCTAAAAGAATCAGTTTAGTGCCAATCTAAGCAATATATCTGTAGGAATTGTGGAAAGGAAATAACAGAATCAAATAATTTTTTTTTAATAAAGCTTTATCCTTAAGTATTTTAATCATATACCTCAGCTGTCTAAGATTAATCGTATTCTAAAGAATGACAAATACTGGGTGTATTTTCTGACGGATACTGAAACATCGTTAATTTTTTATTGACGGGTACTGGTACACTACACTTTTTCCATTATTTTATTTTTATTAATATACTAACTGTGACCCGCGGCTTCACCCTCTCTGTATTCGACTCTAGTCTTTAATCTTTAATATGAATATAAATTCTAAAAACAATATTTTTTTAAAGATATAATTTTGGGTTGATTTTGATTTAATTAGTGGATTCCTATAAGGCTATGAAAAAAAATTTTATACCTAACATTTTATTGCAATACTCTCGGTGTAAGGTAATAAATAAATAAATAATTAAATGGGCGTATACTCAAATTGTTATAACTACAAAAATCCATTGCTTATTTTTATCACTTTTATGCAAATCTCTCTTATATTTTACTTTTATTGGCTTATGTATGACATTCATATTTTGAAAATCCGTCTTATTTTAAAACAGAAACTGTTAATCACATGTCCTACAATACATAATATTTTCTATATCCAAATAACGGATTATTATGAAAGGAAATAATTTTAAACAAAAGTTCAAGTACCAGGTATAAAAAAAAGAAAAAAAAACATTTACATTATTCTCCGAAAATGAGTAGATAATAAATTTTTTATTGTTATGCATCTGATTTAAATAACTGACCTAATTCATATTTACACCTCCATAAATTTAATTATAATAAAACTTTATAAAACCTTATATTTAATAAACTGAGTGTAACTGAGTAATTTATTCCACATGAGTCTTCATTCAGTAATAGAGACGCGCACGGAAGTGATTTTCTTAATCCGTTCCCGCCCACTCATGATTATACCGGTCACTCTGGTTCACTCCCATTCCCGTCGAAAAATTGTTATTTCTGCCCGTTTCCTTCAAATTAGTCCCGTTCCCGATAAAACCCGTTTTCTTTATTTCGGGTCCCGCTTTATCAAAAAATTTTTAATTTTAAATAACGAAAATAAAAATATAACACTCCCAGCATATTTATCCACTCCCATTCCCGTCAAAAAATTTTCACATCCGCCCGTTGCCATTTCCGCCGATAAGACTTGAGAGGATCCTTAAAACTCTCGGTCCGATTACCATCTCTAATCGATAATAAATGATTCTGTATTAATTGAGAGTTAATATCTCTGTACCAAATTCCATTGAGATCGTTTCAGTTATTTTGTCGTGATTGAATGATTGGTTTTGTATCCCATGAAAACCGTCTATCCAAACAAAATCATCCTAAGTGCGGATTCAAGGTAAACAGTGTCTGTATACAAAGTTTTATCACATTTAGTTCAGTCATTTCAGTGTAATGGAATAACCAATTTGGTGTCCCATAGGAACTTTCAATCGGGATAAAATTATTTCATGTATTAATTGAAGATAAATTTTGTCTATAGAAAAAATTTCTTTCAATTTAAATCAGTCATTTCAGTAACTGGATAATATGTTAATTTGGTTTTTTTTTCCCCACAACAGTCTTCAATCGGAATAAAACTATTCTATGTGTTGGCTGATGGTAAATAGTACTTCTGTACCAAATTTAATCGAATTCAGTTGTTATTTCACCATGATTAAGTAACTGATTTTGTATTCCACGGGAACTTTCAATCGGGATAACGTTATTCGCTGTGTTAACTCAGCATAAATATTGTCTGTGTACAAAATTTTATCAAACTCGGTTTAGTTATTTGGACGTGATTAAGTAGTTGGTTTTGTATCCCCCAGGAACATTCAATCGGGATAAAACTATCCTATGTGTTATTAAAATTATTGCTATATATATCCATAGTAACTACTTTCTATATACCAATTTCATTGAATTCAGTTCAGTCATTTTGCTGAAACTGCATTATGATCAGTTGTATTTGAAACAGGGTATAATATTAAATTAGTATTATTAGTTTGTTCAAAGCACTCTTGTGACATAACTTTTTCCTTATGGGAATTCAGTGTTATCAATTAACATGTAAACCGTACGTATACATCCAAACAGGACACCCTGTATACACCATAGGACTAAAGTGTTCTTTTTTCATCCCTTGTGTGACTTGTTACCTTCGGGCCTTTACAGGCCCTCTGGGAACAAACTTCACACTCGGGATTAAAACTCACACTTTAGTCTCTTGGTATATAACATACTATTTGGTGACTTTGTAGAAAATCACGCGTTGCACTGAATTAAAAATATCGAGAAAACTATTAATGTTAAGTGTGCCTTTTATAGTTTAATATACGCACAAAAACCCCACAGAGTTTCAATTTAATCCATCTAATCGTCTTTTTGTTTTATTCGACTGATTTTTTGAAAATAATGATCACATTTTTGCTCTTAAACGCTCATAATCTTTAATATAGCTAATGAAAAAAAAATTTCCTCAGCTTTTTTCACATTTTTATCGACAACAGTAACTATTTAAAATTATAAACAAAAAAATTTTCTTGAATTTCAAAAATAAAAATTTGAGAATATTTTGCCAAGCAACTTTTAATTAAATTTTTAAAAAAGTTGATACCTACTGACTCAATTAAATTTCAAATTAACATTTTCAAATTTTTTTTTTGGAATTCAAGAAAATTTTTTTTATAAATTTAAATACTGTTACCGATAAAAATGTGAGAAAAGCTGCGAAAAAACTTTTCTTAAAATTTTGTTAAAGATTATGGGTGTTGAAGAGCAAAAAACGTCATCCTTTAATTTTTTCAAAAATTCAATCGAATAAAAGACGGCAGGGTGGATTAAATTGAAACTTTGGTGTTTTTGTGGATATATTGTACTGTAAAAGGCACACTTAACATTAATGGTTTTCTACAAAGCCACCAAAAGCCCTTTTTTTATCTTTATTTTTTTTAAATTCATGTAGAGTAGGGTTGACCGGGGTAATTGTGAATTGGGACAATTGTGAACGGCGCCTATAATTTCTAAAATAACATTAATATTATTAAAAATCAACTCTTAATATGTTTTCCTGTCCTTTCTCAATATGCTATTAAAATTTCATAACAATTCTCCAAGTGTTAGTATCTTTTTTTATTTTGAAAAAACCCTTGCAAAATTTTATGTATCTTACTTCGACCAATCCTCAAAAAAAATTTTTTTTAAATACATTTTCTTTTTTAAAAACGTAAGAAATAGTTAAAAGTACTTTTAAAGAAGTGGTCTAATAGAGATGTGCTCGTGAGTACATTTTTACTCACGATCACGCACAGTCACGAATTAGCTTTTGTACTCACGCCCGATCACGAACGAGAAAATTTATTTCTTTTCACACTCACGCACGATCACGAACAAAAAAATTTTAGCTTTCACACTCACGCACGATCACGAACAAAAAAATTTTATGCTTTCACACTCACGCACGATCACGAACAAAAAAATTTTATGTTTTCACACTCACGCACGCTTACGAATTAAACATAAAAATCTTTGAAACTAATCGTTGGAATTTTAAATAAAAATCACTATCGCTTTAACAATCAGTTAAAATTATGTCCTTGGGATAAAATCAGAATACGGTTAATAGGGCTAACCAAGGACTCAAACTAGTAGTGAGTTTATGACGTAAATCTCCCCACTCTGTTTGTGTAAATACACACTGTTTGCAGTGTATTAGTTTGGTGTTTTTTAGTAGTGTGCGTATTTACGCACACTACTGTAACACACGTATTACCAGAGAGAACTGTTCAACGTGTTCAACTAACAATGGTAACAATGTACATACAATGCACTGTGCGTTCGACGACGGACACGGACTGACTAATGCCTTAAGCTGTGATACGTCTCCAAATGACTCCAAGCCAATTACACTTTTTTGATATTAGTTGGCTTCTAGTGTTCTATGGGGCTAACATTATTACTGAGATTAATACTGATGCAAATTATACACTATTTAATTTTTTCTGGAAAGTGAGAAAATTTTCAAAATTTTTCATCTAATGATTGTTTAATTTTTGTTGTAAAAAGTATCGTATTTGTATATAAACATGACATTTCGCACAACCAAACCAAATATCTAGTTTTTTAACAAAATTGTGACAAAATATTTTTTAGTACCTATAAATACATAGAAAATAAATTCTTTTTTAAATAATGATAATAATAATACAACTTAAAATATTGAAAAAGATAATATTCCTTTAAGTAACCCCTCTTTATATTATGTCTTCATGACCATATTGTTCAAAACTGACCTTGTTATTTACAATTATACTCATTGACTGAGACCGTATATCCACACATCGTGAGAGATGCAGGCTAATTTTAAGAATTTCTTAAAAATTTAAGAAATTATTTAAAAACGGAAGAATGAGAACAACATCATAAACGCTGTTGGATATTTCTAATTTGTAAATTATTTTGTAAATATACACTCCAAGTATCTCGGTAAAGAACTGGAATTTGTTAGTATACTGCAGTAAAAGCGTACTTTGACCGTGCATTTCGGGTAGGCAGCAATTTTTTTTTTGGAAGTTGTAGGGAGGTCAGTGATGAATGTAAAACCGAGTTTTCGGGATCCGCGGTGGTGTCGTTTAGCCGCCATCTTCGAAAAAAGGTCGAATTTTATTTTTTCGAATATCTCCAAAACCGTAAGTCTTACAAAAAAATTGTAAAGACCTTATTTACAGATAAATTCATTTTCTACAAAATTTGTTATAAACTTTTTTACATAACTTTAAAAACAAAAAAGTTATCAGCAAAAAACCATGAAAAATTTAGGAACGAAAACTTTTGAAGCCAGATAACTTTGCTATTTTTGACCCGACAAAAATTATGCTTCTTATCTTTTTTATAGAGTACTTTTCAACGAAAAATTTGAGGTATTAAATTTTATCATCCGACTTCTAGTTAGAAAGTTATAGCTCTCCAAAAGTAGGTAGGTAAAAATTGTAACTAAAAAATCGTCGACTCTTAAGTGACATATTAATTTTAAAATACAATTATTTTATGTTGTTTTACCTTTTTTGGCTAGTATGATTTTATGAAAAAATAGATATTACATAGTAACCTGAAATTTAACACCTTTCCGCACCACCCGTGGCGCTTAAAGCCCCTCTCTTGTAATATTTCTTTTAACAGCTTAAATCCTCATTCATAACAAATCTCATCCATTTTTATTTGTTTAATAAAAACGCCCCTTTTTTTATTTAAAAGAACAATGTTTTACAAAATTAAATTATTGTAACTCGGGAGGTGCGGGTTCATTGGTGCACTGTATAGGGATGAACATTCGTAAGGTTCTCCTCCAGCCCCAGTATTCTGGATTGATCGATTCTTCATTCTTATCACCGCCATACAAAGCAATAAAAAACCGCTCTCCAGCAGCACTCAATAAAATGGGGTCTACTTCTTCGTTCTGAAATAATTCTACTCCTGAAGCCAGCTCTGAATTTTTTTCAAGAGTATATATAAATTTCATTTTGCCCATATTGTAGGTTGCCAATATTGTATCGCACCCAGAAAAAGCATGAATAAACAAAATGTTATTACTTACTACATCCCCATGGTTCAAGCTCGATGTAGAGTAAATTTTATCAGGCGTGTTGCCTTTTTTTGGTTTAAAGAAAAAAACATTTGATTTGTTACGCCCAAAACCAACCAGCGGTATATCTATATCTTCAGCAACGATTGTTACGGAGTCGTACAAATCACACTTCTCCAGAGCAGAATTTACAATTAGTGAATCCGCATCTGCTTCTGCTTGCTCGATATTATAGTCCCATTCCAGCAGTTCTTTCTTTAGAAGGGTAATTAAATTTTTCTTGTTATTTTAATTTGAAAGAAATTTTTCTTGTGGGATTGTCGGAATACTATTGCTACTGCAAATTATATCTGCACAGTGTTGCTTTTTCGACCTCCGAAGACGTTCTCACGATTTGGTGCCAGCTATGTTTGCATCGTCAGAGTAACCATCAAAAACTATACCTACCGATGAACCAAAATGATTTTTAATATATTTGGCATAATTTTGACAAATTACTTTAAATGATACGTTCCGCTCCCACACAACTGTATGGAGAAGGTATCCACCATCATTAATGAAGAATTTATTTTCTCCAAGCTGCACGGGTGCACTAAGTGGTAAAAATGCTTTGGATAAAGAGGATTTCATGCTTTTCCGCATACCGTCCTCTGTAAACAACGATAATGGGAAAGGTGAAAGTTCGTATTTAAAGCATTCTGTTATATCGCCGATTGACTGCTTGGATATACATATTCTTTGGAAAATAGGCAAAGGATTAACTACTATTGGAGATTTATCCACTTCAATAGATCTTGAGACTGCGCTCAAAGGAAGCACTTTATTTTTTCTTTTGAAAGATAAATTACTGAAATTCTTGTCAATATTTTGAGAGATCATGGCTTTTCCAATTTCAATTGCACGGTCACAATTAATATAATCTGGGGCAATAATACCAGTAAAAACTGATGTTAATTCCGATCTTTCCAAAAATGGGTCATAAGATGCCAACCAGTGATCCAATTTTTCAACATCTTCGTTATCTCTGATGACTTGTGTATCTCTGTGATCGACGTGTTGTTCCGAATATTCCAAGGAAACATTACAGAAATTTTCTATTTGCTCGCAGATGTCTTGCAATGATATCATTCCCAGTATCCAGGAAGCAAGCATACTTTCAGATATTCCACGATGAGTTAACCAACCAGACGTTTTCATCATCCTCATAAGTGTTTGTTCAATGGTTTGGTCGGACATTATTCCACTCCAGAATTTCTTTGTCCGTCTGATAGTGAATCGGCCACCAGAAGTATAGTCCTCAAATTCTTGTGGAGGCATACGCTTGTCTAGTTCTTGCATATCTTGTAGGTAGAGTTGAGCTGATTTTGCGTACAAGAAATGCCCACTAGAGTGAAATACAGGGAGCATTTTTTGTACTGAATCTAAATGAAGGGTCCAGTTACCAGATCTTTCAGCTTCAATGAATTGTTTTAAAAGCGTGATCATTTTGAAATACTGTATCCAGAGCGTGGCTGTTGGTCCTTTATGTTCTAACATTGTAACAGCATCTTCGAATTTAGTAGCTATTTCCTTAAATGCCGTGATTTCAGCTGCTTGTAAAATCTGTGTTTTATTACTTACAATACTGTCCATTAAGTCTCGTTCTTCATCAGTGAAATCAATAAATTCCATAATTTTTTTTGCCAAAGACAAGTGCACCAAAATGTGACCTCGTACTGCTCTTGCGTATGCGTGGCCAGACATAATATTATTAACACAATTATCAGCATAAATTAGTTTTAGCAACTCTTCTAATCCACTACCAGACATAATGTACCCAACTGAACCAATAATAATAGTTTTATTTATTTACATACCTCACTTACCTTTCTTTACAGCGCGCAAACTCGATAACTGTATGTTTAATAATAAAAATAAGTACGTCAAATTGTTCGTTAAGAAATTTTCTATGAAAAATATAAGAAGCATTAATCTTGTCGGGTTGAAAATAGAAAAGTTATATGGCCTCAAAGCTTTCCACTCCTTAATTTTCCACAGTTTTTTGTGAATAACTTTTTTAATATCGATTTTCTGACAAAATGTTTCAAATAAAAATTGTAGAAAATAAAATTTTCTATAAAAATGGTCTTTACAAAATTTTTGTGTGCCTCACGGTTACAGAGATAATCGAAAAATTAATTTTGACCTTTTTTCCAAGATGGCGGCTAAACGGCAACACCCCCAGTCCCGAAAACTCAGTTTTATATTCACCACAGGCCCTTCTATGAATTTCAGAAATAAAATTGCTGCCTACCCGAAATGCACGGTTCGATCGTTTTGAGCGACGCTTTTACTGTAGTAGTAAGGGTTATTGGATTTCTACCTACTTGTGTTTGTAAAAACCAATATATAAAAAAAAGATTTTTTTGTAGTTAAAATATCAAATTGGTTTAGTTAATATTTCCTAAAATTGAAAATAATAAATTATTTAAAAATTTTTTATTCATGGTCTTTAACTTTTCGTGACTCACGAATTATTCACGACAAGAAATTAAATGTCACGATCACGCCCACTCACGCACGATCGTAGAAAATTATTCACGATCACGATGGGTCACGCGTGACCCGGTGGGTCACGCGTGAATTCACGATTTTGGCACATCTCTATGGTCTAAGCCCTGAAAAGGTTCCTTATTAATTGCTAAAGAAATTGGACAATTTATCACCAATTCACAATTACCCCATGATTTTAAAATTGTGGGGTAATTGTGAACGTCATTCACAAATGCCCCTATTCGGTCAAAAATTTCAGTAGTGTCCTTTTCAGAGTTGAAAATGTTGATGAAGATGCTGGTGACCTTATTGTACAAGTTTCCGTTGTACAAACAATACCAAAAAAAAAAAAATTGTTGTTTTTTATTCATGTAAACTAAATGTATTTCCTTGAAAAAGTTTTATTTTCCTTGTTTTTGTGTGAATACATGGAATTTTTTGATTTTTTATATGATAAAATACAAAATATCATTTTTAGCTTGTATTAAATTTGTTCTTACAATTTTTGTTATTTTTCTTTAACCTTGATTTTTCGTAGAAATTTGAGGTATGCGTAACTTGCATTAAACAAAGAGAAATTGTGACCGCTAAAGTTTGATGAAAAATTTGAAAGTGGAGTAAATGTGAAGAATTTGAGCTGGGCTTTACTCTGACGTACCACACTTCTCTTGTGATCCATTTTAAATAATTTTTCTGATGGCATTCACTTTTACCCCGAAATTCATAAGATTTGCAAAACCGCACCGGGGAAATGTGAATGGCTTATAAAATTTTTGTTTTTCATACGAATTAGCTCAAAATTTGTGTGGTGCATCCTGAATAATGTAGAATTAAAAATAAATCAACCATAATGTGATATATAAAATAAAAAATACTTAAAACAACGTTTTTATCTCAACTCATGAAAATCCATTCACAATTACCCCGGTTAACCCTATAAAAAAATATTTTTTCGAAAAGACAATGGCTAATCCTTATAGAGAATTTTCTTCAAGTTTTTAAAATCATCTTCAATTTTCTGTGTGATTATTGGTTGTTGAGATATCGATGGTCAAAGACGAAATGATCCTTTTCCATTCAAAATCCGATATCACAGCGAGAAGTAGTCGTATCAAGGCACGGTCTAAAGGAAAAGGTAATTAAAGCTGAATGAACAAGTTGTCCGGTCCATATGGTGGTTAAGTCGGAAAATTTTTTTTCACCGTATTTATGAGCGATACACTTTGCTTTGAAAATTTTTTCATCTCAAGATGTCCAAACTGGTAACTTCAAGCTTTAAATTGCTTTTTTACAAATCTGATACGACCATTTTTAACGAAGATAGAGCCATTCGAAAAATCGCTAAAAATTTGGAATTTTTTTGTTGATCTCTTAATTTTTTTTCACTAGTGTATTTCAGTATTTCGTTTCTGTATACATCGATATGTTGAGCCAAATAAAAAGTAAATGATCTTCGCATTATTCTCTGTGTTTGAAAATTCTTCAGCAGACAAACTTTTATAAATATCGTACAATTTTACAAAATTAGTTTTTTCCTTGAATCTGTCCTCTCTTTAAGATTCGTAAATGCCATTTGAAACTTATCGGGTCATATAGAAACGTCTCGCGAGTTGGAGTTACCCACATTGTTTAATGGAGTAGGACATTGTAAGTTTTGTTACTGTGTTTACAATGACTTACGAGTGTAACGTAAAGGAAATCATATAGAATAAGTAAATATTTATGCTAACTAAGTTCTGTGGTGCTTTCTGGACACAATAAAAGATGTTTCAAAAAAAGTTATTTGATTCCTTGACACGAGTCGCTTTTCTATTAAAGTAAGACCATTCTTTTGCCTTTCGTAAATTTGTTGCAACAATTTTTTCCCACTACTTCCACCTACCCTAAGATTTTTCATTCTCATTTGTTGGAGGCTGACTATAATTATTGGAGGTTGAATTTATATATATATATATATATATATATATATATATATATATATATATATACATCTATATATATATATATATATATATATATATATATATATATATATATATGTATATATATATATATATATATATATATATATATATATATATATATATATATATATATATATATATATATTTAATTTCTTCAATTATTACTGGCGATAAATATATTACTTATGTTATGCATTGTTTTAAATCACACTATTATTACTACTTCAAAAAATGCTGTTAAAACAATAAAATAAATGATTATGAAATTTTTTAAAAATATACATATAATTTGTTAATCTTTTTAAACATATGTATGTCACACCAGTCAAATACATGTGAGTAGAGCAAAAGAAAAAGTGGGAAAAAGGTTACATAATAATTTTCCGTTTTCTATTTATTTTCGCTTCCGATTTCTGTTATTTTTCTTTTTTTATGTAAAAATATAATATTAGGTAAGGTATTAATAAATTTTAATCAAACTATATAATCTTATGTAAATTGGTGCTTTTCGTCTAAATACTATAGTTTATTAGTAGGTACAATATGTATGAATATGTTAGTTGAATAATATACATACTATGCCCACTTAATATTTTATGTATATAAGTGTGATAATTGTTGCCTGTTTTATTAGGTGAAGTGTTAATACATTTTTTTTAAATCACATGTTCATTGTAAAAATAAATAAGAGTTTAAATTAACAACGTAATAATTAATTTTAAAAGCAATAACTTAAAAAATACGTGAATCATTATTGGAAAGTAAAAATTTACATTTTCATGATGAAATAAACATGAATATAAAAAAATATAGAAAGTATTTGCAGTCAATAATAAATCAATATAATCTACCCTTTTTTTCATCCTTATATGCTTAGAATAACATGCACTTTTCGACAAAACGCAAAAATTCATATCCCCTAATTTTTGGTGCTCTTTCTATTTATGATGGTGAAAATTTGATACATTAAGCTACTGAGGCTGTACAAGAAAATTTACCCCCATTTTCACTCTTCCAGTTCCCCTTGTGAATTCGACTCCAGTTTAATCTATACGGGTGGATAAGTCTTTCAAAAAGTAGCATTTTGTCAATTTAAGGTTTTCCAATATCTCTTATAGTTTTCGAGATATCTTAATAAATGCTATTTGAACCCCCAGCTTTAGAGGCTGGTTTCACCCTGTAAAAGTGGAAGATGGTCGATAAAAAAATACGAGTCCCTTATTTTTGCCTTTTCTACACACCAGAAAAGTTTGATCAAAATTTCGAATTTTACTCTGGGTACATCAGTTTGTGGGTGAATTGAGGAGTCCAGTTTCAAAACGGGCAATGTCCACTTTTTATGATTTTGAGATATTGACAAAAATTGTTGTAACGTGATATACATATATGTTTAATATAATGAGTAATATGGCAAGACCTATTTTGAAAACAAAGTAAGTTTTCTAATGCTAAAATAATGGAACAGCATTTTTTTCAACTTAAACTGTTCAGAATTGTGTAAGGCTTTATAAGCAGAATCTATTACTGTGCGTAACTCAATTTTTGATTTTTTTGGACAAGACCTTTTTTGAAACTGCACATCTCAATTTCAAATTTTTGTCGATTAAGACTAACACGCTAATCGACATAATTTTTTTTTCGTTCCTTATATTATTACCTAAATAGGAAAAATACAGTTTTCCCTAGAAAATTTTGATTTTGTAGCTATCAGCACATAGCATCATTATTATGGATTCAAATGCATAATTATAATTCCGAGACAAAAATACTCAATCAATAAGTTATATAACTTAAACCACTTTCATTTAGAAATAACAATAGCAAAATTACAAATCAAAAAGATGGATACGGACGCTTTTTTTGTTATAGTCAAGTAAAACCAAACTAAAATTTCAAGAGAAAAAATCATAGTTTTCATCATTTTTGACGTAAAAAATCAAAATACCCCTGTCGCAGCATCCTGCATAACATAGCGAATTTCCGTTTATAAAAATTCGTTTTTCTCGAAAACTAGTTGACATAGAAAAAAAGTTTAAAGACCTTTTTTATGTAATTTTTTCTCCTCTTTTAAATGGTGTAAAAAAATTTCGCAAAAGTTTTTGAATAAGTGGAAATTTTGGCAAAAGACTAATTTTTTGCAAGAACAAAAACCATGTTCCTGGCATCCGACGTGTTTGGCTGAAGAACTCATCCAAGATTTTTGGATTTCCAACGTGGTCACCAAATTTCGTAAAGCTAGCAGTTTTTCCTGAAGAGTTATCGTGCTGATACATATATACATACATACATACATATATATATATATATATATATATATATATATATATATATATATATTTATATATATATATATATATATATATATATATATATATATATATATATATATATATATATAAATTTTAGTGAATATTATTTTCGGTTTCTAGGGACCTCAAAACAAATTTCTGCCATAGTCCCGGGCTCAAGTCGCGTCATGACACCTACTGTAATAGCTGATTTTCCAGAATTCTTTCTGGAAATTCGCTAAAAGCTCGTTCACCGTACATACATATAATAACAACTGTATTATGAACAACACAGACAATAGACCGCCCAAGAAGAATATATCACTACCTTACATGGGAGAATCTATCGTTCCAGTCTCCTCTTTCTTTAAATCTCAAGGGTTTTCTCCAGTGTTTAAGTACCCCTTTGCCATAAAAAATTCCCTTTACTCAAACCTAAAAGGAGTGACCCCAATTGAAGAAAGAAGCCATCTATAGTTTATTCAGTCCCTTGTTCGAGTTGTGGCTCTTCGTACATTGGTCAGACATCTATCTAAGGCTCTCGAGTATCACGTAAAACAACACAGATGGAATTTGGGTAGAGGTGAATTACGCACAGGCTTGGCACAGCACGCATGTAACTTGGACCATGTCTTCGACTTTAGTAATACAAAGGTGCTACAATATGAAAGAAACTATAGAAAAAGATTGAACCTGGAAACCCTTTGGATTTTCTCAACAGAAAATGTAAATAATCAAGTTGAATATGATAATTTGACACTTTGTAAACCTTTATGTCAAAACATTCGAAAACATAAATAAAAATAAATTTAAATATGCTATAAATAATATCCACTTACATAAACGTATTATTATTATTCTCTATAAAACATAATAAATATGAAGTACATCTGTGGACCTATTTTGTCTATTTCAATTTGTTGTTTGATTTTTGCAATTTTTTGTGTTTTGATTTTTAATTCATTTCAATGTTTGACGTAATACTTTTAAAAAGGTATTTTATTAGTTTTTCAACAATATAATTTTTTAACTTTTTTTAATTTTTTTTAAAAATTTTTTGTCTTAATTTAAATTTTTATTTTTTGACTGTAAATTTGTGTATTTTTAAAAAATGTTTATCTTAATAACCATAATAATTTTTCATTTTGATTTGTTTTTTTAAAAAAATTGTAAGTATTTGATTAATTGTATTACCTGCATTTAGTATTTTAATATGTTTGTTTCTAGTATTTTAAGATTATGGCCTGGAGAAGAGATTTATTCTCGAAACGTACGTAGCCAATAAAAAACAAAGAAAACTTTTTGATGTAACTTGGTGATCATTTATTCCAAAAATATTCCTTATAATTTAATTTTAGTTGAAATTCTGTATATATATACGTAATAATTTAAGCGTTGACTGTAAAATGTTGACCTGTATCACACATTCGATTAGCTTTTTTTGATTCCGAGACTACTAAAGTACCTATATAGCCGAAGCATTATCATCACTTTTGAAATATAAATAAAAATTGTTTCTCCCTAAAATGAAAATTTTCACGCACATTTTACTTTTAGAGCTTTTTGAAACATTTTGGTTTCGTGTCTGTCTGTCGATCCGTCTGTCTACCCGTCTGTGTGTCGCCAGAGCGCGCCAAGTACCAGATCGTCCGAACTATTCAATTGTTTTTAATGAAATTTTCAGAAATTATGTAATTTGGCTTCTAGATAGTCCCCTACGAATTTCATTGCAATCGGAGTAATGGTAGCTACGGTGCTACCGTGAAATCCTAATAAATATCGGTATTTTACTTGCTATTAGTCCCACTTGGTTTAAATTTTGATATTATTTAGGGGCGAGTTTGTAAAATATATTTTGCTACTATTTTAAAATTTCGCCTTTCAGTTACAACAAATTTTGCTTTTGAATTACAACAACTTTCTGTCTGTACGACAGAAATATAATTTCAGAGTAACGTAGAAGCCCCCATTATGGAACGGTATCTAATATTGCAACAGTTTTGACATTTACATATTACTGAAGTTATTTCTGAAAGAAACGTCTGATAACAAAAATTATTATTAATAGAATGATTGTTTTTCAATTTAAATTCACCTCGCATTTAATGTTTCCTTACTTAATTAAAGAAATAAATATGTAAATGTCAAAACTGTTCCAGTATTAGATAGCGTTCTATAATGGGGGCTTTTAGGTTGTATATTTAATGTAAAACTTGGAAATTTGTACTTTATACCTTAAAGTATTTTTGGTTTCAAACGTCACTTTAATGATATGATAAATAGGCACGAAATTTAAGACAAGAAGCAGTTTTAACATAAAATTTCTTTAGAGATTTTATAAAGATCTGTTACGAGTACGAGGACGCTATGTGCCACCCCTCATTGGCAGCGTATTGTTGCATTGATTTTGACCTAACTAATGATCTAATATGATCTAATAAGTGTAAATTAATTATGCCCGCAGATTGGCATGAATTTCTTTCAAGCCTTATGTACTAACAATTATTTTTTTATCTAAACATTTATGTATCTTAATTTTTAATTAAAAAAAAAAAAAAAAAAATAGAGTATTTTCGATGTTTAGGGAGGATATTCACAAAATCGCCTCTAATGGTTTTCAAAAACACATTGAATGTTTGATATCGATCAAAATTTGACGGTTTACGCTTGGAGTGTGAAATTGATGAAGAAATTTCTATTGTCCGTCTAATTCAATTAACCATCGCAATACCGGTCCCAACAGTGACGGTTAATCGAAGTTTTACTGTACAATAATACCTTCATTATCTTTAACTTTTAATTTTTATTCGCATTAGCTGTACTATATTAAAAATTTTCAATTTGTTAAAGCAATATAAGTGATTAAAAAATTTTACTGGCTTCTATAAAACTTTTCTAAATTAAAGTAAGATGTTTAATATAAAAAGGCTTTTAAGACTTTTATTATATTCTGCTAATTTCTTTTCATGCATATTAAATTTTTTTAATTAATTATTAATTTTCTTTTTAATATATTTATATATTATTCTTTGATTTAATTATATTTGAAAATTAATAGAGCAGTAAAAAGTTGAAAACCATTACAAAAAATTAATGGATATTTAGGGTTCCGTATCTTAAAAGAAAAAACGGAAGCCTTATAAGATCACTCTCGTGTTCGTCTATTCATCTGTCATAGAGATTTCTTTCGAAAATTATATAGGGAGAGTTTTGGTGATTTCGGATTATTAAAATAGGGAATTTTGAAATAAATGATCACCGTATTCTACTAAAAAAATTTTTTATTTGGCTACGTACGTTTCGAGTTAAAAACTCTTCTTCACGCCATAAACTCTTAAAAATGTTAAAATTTAAAAACAGAAAAATACATTTTTCGAACAACAATAAATTACTCACAAATTTTTAAAAAACATCTTTTTTTAAATACATCTATGCTCTATGTTTGTCTCTACAATTTTAGTAAAAAATTTTTCGTTTTAATTCATTTATCATTTTGACTTGATACTATTAAAAAGTATTTCATTTTATTTTGTTACTTTAAAATTTGTTTGTTTTAATTTTAATTTTAACAAATTGACTTTAAAAAAAAAAGAAAATTAAGTGTTTAGTTTTATAAATGTTTAATTTAATTTTATATTTTAATAACTTATTGTGATTCGATTCATTTTACTACTTTTTTAAAAAATTGTGAGTAATTTATTGTTGTTCGAAAAATGTATTTTTCTGTTTTTAAATTTTAATATTTTTAATATTTTTAAGAGTATGGCCTGAAGAAGAGTTTTAAACTCGAAACGTACGTAGCCAAATAAAAAATTTTTTCAGTAGAATACGGTGATCATTTATTTCAAAATTCCCTATTTTAATTTTCGAAAATTATGTAACGTATAAATTTAAAAGGCGTAAATTAAATTTTTATTAAGTGCACATATATTACCGGTTAACAATTAAAAAAAAATTAGATTAAACGCGAGGAGCGGGGGTGCGGGCCAATTTTGCTCAAAGTTTCAATTAATATATCATCTGAGATATCATACGAGAGAGCTATCTCTAAGGATTTAAAAAATTTTCTCAAAGATACTGCTCCGCCCGATCATCTAACAAGTAAAAGTCCCGAGGCCGGACCTATCGATTTTGATGAAATTTAGATATGTTGTAGAACACTTAAAAATAAGTGACACGTATTTTTCTTTATCGGCGGAAAAACGGTTTGAAGGGATGAAATTGCCCTCCAAAAATTGGGGTAAAAATTTAATTTTTTAAATATCTCGAAAACGGTAAGAGATAAAGCAAAAGTTTAAATTGGCGATGTTGCTCTTTTTTAAAGAGCTATCTATTGGTATGCAATTTGTTCAAATTGTGTCAACAGGGGTGGCTGGGGGTTAAAATTTAGGGGTTAATTTTGCAAAATGGCGGTGAAAATTAAACAATATAAAAATTTTGTTTACAGATTTGAAATCTACGTCAAAAAATCTAATTAACCTGTTTTTGCTCAATGTCCTAATGTTAAGTCTAGGGGTAGTTAACTAGGGGGTGACTGTGTCGAATAGTCGTACTACTTGGGTATTTTAAGAAGTTTTTCTTCATGGAAAATAGTTTAAGACATTTAGAATAACGTAGAAATGAAATTTTCGATTTCAAAATTCAGTTTGAGCAACATTGGAGAGGGGGTGAGTCACCCTCTTAAATTACATATTAGTTAACATACACTCATTTTTAATATTAAAACACTGACAGTGGGTAATAATGTCACAATAAGTGGTTCTGAAGTTGGACTATCGTATGTAAGGCTTTTATTAGGTTTCCATTCATTTTCAAAATATCGTTATTTTCGGTGTCGATAACTTTCGATAACGAAAACTATAACAGGCATTAAAAAACAAACCTTATGAAAACCTTACATACGACAGTCTAACTTCAGAACCACTTATTGTGACATTATTACCCACTGTCAGTGTGTTAATATTAAAAATTAGTGTATGTTAACTAATATGTAATTTAAGGGGGTGACTCACCCCCTCTCCAATGTTGCTCAAACTGAATTTTGAAATCGAAAATTTCATTTCTACGTTATTCTAAATGTCTTAAACTATTTTCCATGAAGAAAAACTTCTTAAAATACCCAAGTAGTACGACTATTCGACACAGTCACCCCCTAGTTAACTACCCCTAGACTTAACATTAGGACATTGAGCAAAAACAGGTCAATTAGATTTTTTGACGTAGATTTCAAATCTGTAAACAAAATTTTTATATTGTTTAATTTTCACCCCCATTTTGCAAAATTAACCCCTAAATTTTAACCCCCAGCCACCCCTGTTGACACAATTTGAACAAATTGCATACCAATAGATAGCTCTTTAAAAAAGAGTAACATCGCCAATTTAAACTTTTGCTTTATCTCTTACCGTTTTCGAGATATTTAAAAAATTAAATTTTTACCCCAATTTTTGGAGGGCAATTTCATCCCTTCAAACCGTTTTTCCGCCGATAAAGAAAAATACGTGTCACTTATTTTTAAGTGTTCTACAACATATCTAAGTTTCATCAAAATCGATAGGTCCGGCCTCGGGACGTTTACTTGTAAGTTTAATATCAAGACGAAACACAGTAATCGGCAAACTATGTTTCATTACAATGAGGGACAATTTAATCATTTCTTCTTCATCAAAAGTTTTAGAGGTTTTGGATAAGATTTAAATATAGATAAAGAAAGTTCAATATGATCTATTTGCTACTTATTGGTACGGAACCCTAATTGTGCTCCCCGACTCGCTCTTGGCCGATTTTAATATTTTTAGATTGATCATAAAATTTAACTTTTGTTTCATATTTGCAGTAAAAACTTAATCATAACTTAACGTAAAATAAAAATTTTAGGAAGGGATTTTAATTGCTAATTTATGGTTAAAAAGGAAGTGAATAGAAAAAGAACAATATATAATTTTTTTTTTAATTTCCAACTTAAGCTGTCCTATATACAGAAAATACCCCTGTCGCAGCATCCTACATAACATAGCGAATTTCCATTTACAAAAGTACGTTTTTCTCGGAAACTAGTTGATATAGAGTAATTGTAAATAAAAAAAACCTTCTTTATGTGATTTTTCCGCCTCATTCCGCCAAATTTTTTTCACGAAAAATGTCCAAAACCCCGTAACCGTTTTCACGAAATTTCTTAAAAATAAGATATTTCGTTCTTGAGTTATCGTGCGGACACTTAGTAAACATATATATAAATGTGTCCGCACGATAACTCAAGAACGAAACATCTTATTTTTAAGAAATTTCGTGAAAACGGTTACGGGGTTTTGGACATTTTTCGTGAAAAAAATTTGGCGGAATGAGGCGGAAAAATCACATAAAGAAGGTTTTTTTTATTTACAGTTACTCTATATCAACTAGTTTCCGAGAAAAACGTACTTTTGTAAATGGAAATTCGCTATGTTATGCAGGATGCTGCGACAGGGGTATTTGTAATTTCAGGACCAAAAGACATGATTCAGTCCATCATAATAGAGAGTAAAGTGCCACTTTTAGTCCCAAGGGATTAAAAAAAATACTTTTAGTTCGAAAGGACTTAAAAGTAATTTTGCTCCCGTTTTTAAACCAATCAGCAACCACAAATTCAAACTTTTGGATAAAGAAAAACAGTTATACTGTATTGTTCAATTCGATTGATTTATCTAAAATATACCTGATTGAATATTACGACATACAATTTGAATAACATTTAAATATTTTTTTTTTAAATTTTTATAATTTAAAAGTATTCCGAATTGCAAAAAATAATATATACACCACAGGACTAAAATATTTTTTTATTATTATTATTTTTTTTTATCCCACGTGTGATTTGTTGCTCTCAAGCCTTTACAGGACCTTTTACAACAAACTTCACACTCGGGATTAAAACTAACACTTCAGTCCCTTGGTGTATAACATGCTATTTTCCCCTTGATTTTGTAATGAAATATGGTTAATGTTAGAATTTTTTCAAAATTTTACATTTGATTTAATAAAGAATTTAAAAGCACAGAAACTAATTTTTTTTATCTTACATACAGATTAAAATTCTTTCGGAATTTTGCATTGCCTATGCTTTTTTGTCTCAAACTTGTACAGTTAATTAAAAATTAATTATTCAGTTTATGTATTATTAAACAATTTTTGTATCGAGTTTAGACAGAAAGACATCGGTTTTATATTTTTTTATCCATTATATTTAATTAATAAAAATTTAAATAAAAAAAAAAAAAAAAAAAAAAAAAAAAACAAAAACAAAAAAACTATATGAATATTAACAATTAACTTACGGTTTCCAGATCTTGTGTAGCCATTTTTTCCCTTTTCTCTTCTTTTTTTTATTAACTTCTTGTAATTCACAAAGCAGGTACGAAAAATAAAATGAATATTCTTTGTAATTTATTTTTCTCAGGGCTGGGAACTATTTAAAATGATTTCATTTTAAATATGTATTTAAAATACAAAATGGCATTTTGCATTTTCTATTTTAAATTAGTTCGGTCAAACCATTTTCCATTTTTTTTGTATTTAAAATGGAAATTTGAATCCATTTTACATTTAAAATGAAAATGTATGTATACTCAAATTTATGTGTATACAATATTAATTATAGAACTTGAATTAACGATTTGAAGTCTAACAAATTGTAAGTGAAATGTAAGTTGATTTAATTGACTCAAATATTTCATAACTCGAGTTGCAATGTCACTTAAGTTTGTTACTAAAGTTGCAGTTCTCTTAAGTCAAATTTTTTATTGAGAAATTGCAGTCGTAGTGTCCTCAAGGTTTGAATACGCCAAGGCCGATTTAAATTTTACAATATTTTTCAGTAACAATATTTGAAGAGTTAAGCTTTGTTTTCATATCATGCAAACTTTACAAAATTTTCTCAAAAGACTGCCTTTATGTATTTAATTTCAGTACGTTTTAAGTCAAAAAAGCATTTTGCATTTTATAATCTATTTTAAATAACTATTTTCCATTTTTAATTTTAAATATGTTCAGCAAAACCATTTTCCATTTTGTATTTTAAATGCATTTTTGGAAACCATTTTTCATTTTCTATTTTAAATGGTTTCTATGAACCATTTTTCCCAGCCCTGATTTTTCTAAACAACCCCAAACTGTTACAGCGTCGTTTCAGATTTTTGAACATCTGGCGCCCAGACGACAATTTTTAGAAATTTTGTAAAATCTAAGCAAAGTATATGCCACCTGTTATTGTTTTGAAAAAAAATGTTGTTAGCTTAACGTTAGCTAATGGAGCTTGCACCGTTACAAAACAGAGGGCTCTCTCTGATTCAAAAAATTATTGTCAATATAATTCTCACTTGATTGCAATAATGAAATATATTATATGGATGTCTATCTACATATATGAAATAACTCACTAGTGCAGTGAAATACATATATACACATTATACACATAATACAACATACCTTTGTAGACACACTAAAATTATAAAATAATAAATTGACTTTTTTTTTCTTATTTTCTCAAAAACTAGCCAACCTAGAATAATAGTTCCAAAACCTTTTTTATGTTATTTTTTCTCGTCTTTGCAATGGTGTAAAAAAATTTGACAAAAACTTTTAAATTATAGCAAATTTTGGCCAAAAACTCATTTTCACGAAAAATGCTCAAAAAACCATGTTCCTGAGCTCCGACGTTTTTGGCTGAAGAACTCATCCAAGATTTTTGGACTTCCAACGTTGTCACCAAATTTCGTAAAACTAGCAGTTTTTCCTGAAGCGCTATCGTGCTGATACATAAATACATAAATACATATATACATATATATATATATATATATAAATTTTAGTGAATGGTATTTTTGGGCTCTAGGGACCTCAAAACAAATTTCTGCCATATTTTCGGGCTGAACTTCCACTATGACTTACACCATAATAGCTGAATTTCCAGAATTCTTTCTGGAAATTCGCTAAAAATAAGAGAATTTTTTACATTGCGCGGAACATCCTTGAATTATGAATATGTTTTATACATTATAGTTCAATAAGTACCTACAATACATACAACACTACAAACATCAACTACCTACTAGCTTACACACTTACCATCAGCTGTACCCTAGCCAAAAAACATCAACTAAAATTGGTCTAACCTCATCAAACAAATGCAATAAATGGAGCAAAATTACATGTATGAAGTTTTTTATCCCTTTTTGTTTTTGCTATTTTTATATTAAAGTAATACAGTAAATTTACCAAGAAAAAGCCTGTCAAAATGCAAAAATTTACATACAAGATTTTTCTTTTGGAAGTTGTTCAAAGATATTTTGTGAATATAAATATCAATTGGCGAGATGGTGGAGGTTGTGCTTCAGCCGCCATATTGGAAAATGTCTTTTTCAAATAATCGCCAATATCTCACAAGCTATCAGTCTTACAACGAAAATGGTAAGAACCATTTTTATCAGAAATTCAATTTCTTACAATTTTTGTAGGAAAGCATTTTTCCGTGAAATTAATATTTTTCAAGACATCGAACATTAAATCTTTGTGAACATTCGTTGTAGTTGTTTTTGTCTCATATCTCCTCAGATGTGAAAAATATTCTGAAAATAGTTATTATAAAACTTGTTGAGCATAAAATTCTCTACAAATTTTATTTAAAGCTTTTTTACGTAGAACTAATAGTTCAGAAGCTATAGACATGTAAACGTCAAAATCACCCGCAATTGTCAGTAAGAGCCTGTATTGTTAACGCACTTATGAGATACGCAGCACTAATAATTTGCTTTGCAAAAGTTTCTCCTGAAATTCTTTTTTCGGAAGACGTTTAGGAATATTCCATGTGTGTAAATCCAAATTGGCGGGACAGTGGAGATTGTGCTTTAGGCGCCACCTTGGATTTTAATTTTTGTTAAATATCTCAATAACAGTACATCTAGCAAAGAAAATGGTGAGAACTAATATTATAGAAAATTAAATTTGGAACGAAACACTTTTCCTCGAAAAACTTTTCGATGAATTTCGTAACTTTCGATGTAGAACTCGCGACAATTTCATGGATCCCATTTTTTTAATATTTCGTAAATACGTTATACCTTGAAAATAGCTATTACGAAATTTAACGTAAAACTAATAGTCCAGAAATTACAGACCTCATCTCGTCAAAATCATGTCCAATTGTCAGTAAGAGTCTCTATTGTTAACACACATATGAGATATGCAGCACTAATAATTTGGTTTGCAAAATTTATTCTGAAATATTTTTTCCGAAAGACGTTTAGGAGTATCCCGTGTGTCTAAATCCAAATTCGCGGGATAGTGGGGGTTGTGCTTTAGCCGTCATTTTGAATCTTAGTTTTTATGGTTTTTACCAAATATTTATACAACCAATTTTTTTCCCATTATCTTGTTAACGATACCTTATACACCACTAAAAACAGCTATAACGTAAAAGCAGAACATAAAGATACAATTAGCAGAGGCTGTTATTAACGGCATAAGGAAACATAAAGAACAGAAAGTTTGATTTTAATAATTTACAGCGAAAGTTTTCTTTTAGAAATCGATAACTCGAATTTTATAGAAATATGCTGTTAATCAGAAGGCATTAAGGTCGAATATTAAAAGTTTGTAGATTCTTACAGTTTGTTTTTATCAAACACTCTTCAAAATAGTTTGTTTTGAATATTTTTCTCTTAAACTACAGAATTAGAATGTAAAAAACTTTAATGACTATTGTTTTTAAACAATTCCGTTAGTTATAGGTAGGTATGTCGTAAAGAAAGTTGTTATTAATTTTCAAGAAAATGAACATTTGTAAAAATTCCATGTTAGTCGTTTTTTCGTTGAATTAAAATTATTAGATTATTAAATTTAATAATCTAGTTAAAGTAGGTTAAGATTATTAAATCCAGATTAAAAATTGAATTACGACTGAAGCACAACTGCTGTCAAAAAGGTTCCAGTAAAACTGTAGAAATATACCGGTTTCATCGAAAATCTATAGGGTCTAAATTTTGCAGCCCATGTTTTTAGCACTATATATCTCATTAGTGTCAACAGTAGTGATTTACCGAAAATTTGATGATACAATTTTAACGTTTAAAGGTCTATAACTTCCAAGCTATTAAAAATACGTCAAAAAGTTTCGAATGAAAATTGTAGAGCATTTTACGTTCTAAAAATGCGATAGTAACTACTTTCAATGTGCAAAGTATTGTTAACGAGATATTGAAGAAAAACTAGATCCACGAAATTTTGGCAGGTTATACATCGAAAAATACGAATTTTATCGAAAAATGTTTCCAACAAAAGTAACGCAAAATTTAATTTTCTATAAAATTGTTTCTGAGAATTTTCCTCATTAGATACACCGCTGTCGAGATATTTGGTTAAAACTGAAATCCAAGATGGCGGCTGAAGCACAACTTTCACCATCCCGCCAATCTGTATTCAGGCTCTTGGGATAGGTACTTCTAAACATTTCCCGGAAACAAAATCTGCGGTTCAAATTTTGCAGACCAAGTTTTTACTATTCCATATCTTATTAATGTTAACAGTAGCCTCTTATTGAAGATTGGATGACATAATTTTAACGTTTAAAGGTCTATAACTTCTAAGCTATTAGAAATACGTCAAAAAGTTTAGAATGAAACTTGTAGAGGATTTTACGTTCTAAAAATGCGATAATAGTTACTTTCAATGTTCGAAGTATCGTTAATGAGAAATTAGATCCACGAAATTTTGGCAATTTATACATCAAAAATACGAATTTCATCGAAAAATGTTTCAAACAAAAGTAACGCAAAATTTAATTTTCTGTAAAATTTATTCTGAATATTTTTCTCATTAGATGCATCGTTGTTGAGATATTTGGCAAAAACTGAAATTCAAGATGGCGGCTGAAGCACAACCTCCACCATCCCGCCAATTTAGTTTACACTCATGAGATACCCCTAAACATTCTCCAAGAGAACTTATATGTAAATTTTTGTGAGAAAAAATTGTAATTTTACCGTAGTAATAGTAATTTAAAATAGTATGTTTAATTTTGCTTTAGTTGTTAATGACCTCAAATTAATTTTAGTTGATTTAACCTATACCTGATTATACGTAGTTTTCGGCTACCCGTACTTCGATTGAACGTAATTTGCACTCAATTATATACATATAATCACCGTCACATTTAAGCGTTACAAATTTTATTAACTGTACTCCAACACAGAATAATATATCCATGTTAAAGAAAAAAAAATGGATGAAAATGGGTAGACTTATTGTTAGAAAAAAGTTCTTTACTGACCAGTATTATTTAAATGTATATTGGTTGTTAAAATTAGTGTCTGACCGAAGCTTCGGCTTCGACTTCGGTCGCCAAATTGACTTTCGGTTGGACACTAATTAAAATATTTAACTGAATTTTGGAAAGTGTAGCTGATAGTTTAATAACCAACACATTGAACAGGTTGAACCAAGTTCTGAAAAAACGAACCGTTAGTAAGATGAGATTCTTCTTCTAACAAATAAATATGTACATATATATGACATTTCATAATACGGTGGTGGTGCCGGGATGTGCAACTACGTTTTATTTGAAAATAGTTAGGTCCTTTAAATATAGCCTAACTATTCATTGTACGTTGAAGTGGTATGGATTATTATTTAAGTGGTATGGATCTAGTTGCACTTTTTGTATGCAAATATATAATATGTGTATTTTTTTTCAGAATAAAAAAAAAATTATTATAATTAATATACACTTTTTACCTAACAATCTAATTGAAAAAACAATCTTGTTAAAAACAATTCTTAATTATTTATTTTCAATGGTGTGTTAACGAACATGTCTTATAATGAAATAATTATTTATTGTATGTAATACAAACTGTTGTAGTACTAACTGTTAATAGAACAAAAAAATTTCAACATGTATTTTAAATAATATTAAAAAGACACGCGTAAAACATAAATATTGTACCCACATTACAATGTATTTAAAAATTATTTCCTCAGTTTTATCAGAAAAATAAATGTTTTAGAAATGGTAGTTTGCCTTAAAATTCTTAAAGATTCTAATTTTTTTTAACTTCGTCTTTGAGTCAAATATCTGGAAAACTTTTCAGCTAAAAATTTCGAAAAAAAGGGAAGTCAATTATTTGAGATTTCTTTTATCAAATATTCCAAACATTTGGTTTTCAAATATTATAAATTATTATTGTATTCTACATGATAAATGTAGTTTTTGAGTCGAATGCGGAGATTAAGGTGGACTTTTCGAATATAAAAATCTTTATTTTACTGGCGATCTACTGAATGTTTTACTGACTGGTAATTCGTTGGGATTAAGATTATATATCAGAATTACTTTGAATTGTCATGTGTCACCTATTTTCCCACATTTTCAGTTTAGAAATATGTGTATGCACAATATCCAAACTTAAACTTCTAGTGCTTTTCTTTTCATTAAATTGTATTGGAACTTTACTGACTTTCTAGGATCGATTAAATGATTTTTTAAATTATTAAATTATTATGATGTACATTTACTGTTGGTTTGTTCTTATTTATTAACAAAAGTTAAAAATATTTAAAAATAGATGTTTTACACGAAATTTTATTAAAGACGAACGTGTATCAAACTTAGTTGTATTTTAAATAAAGAAATCTATATTAATATATTAGGCTAGCGATTTACTCCAATAAAAAGATGTTAGAAATTGAAAAAGTGACCGCGAGCGTTCTAGTGAGTAGTTTTCTTTCGATTCGAAAATTAAAGTAAAATAAAAAATTCAAATACTATTTTTCTAGTAAATACTGACGTCAATATTAAAACACAAATCATTTTACAAGTATTCTTATAAATATTTGACTTAACTTTATACGCATTCATTCTAAAATATTATATTGTCAATTGTTTTTCTCGTTCTAAAAGAATAATATATTAAATTCATTTTTTTCTGTATCAGTGGTGTAAATTAAAAATCACAAAGTGATTGGAAAAATTATCCGGATCGGCCGGGAATCGAACCCAGGATCTCCTGGTAACTAGCCAGGTGTGCTATCCATTACACCATCGATCCTTTGCTCGACAGGCGCCCGATACAGACAACATTCAATCACGTATGTGTATGTACTCTCTATAATGCGAGAAGCAGTTACAATTTTTCAATTTCAAATATTTTTAGCTGAACGATAAGTGAACATATGAATACTACGTGTGTTTAAATGCAGACAAAAGTCTGTCATACGTAGTAGTGTTTCACAAGTACTCGATAATATTTGAAATTGAGAAATTGTAACTGCTTCTCGCATTATAGAGAGTACATACACATAAGTGATTGAATGTTGTCTATATCAGGCGCCTGTCAAGCAAAGGATCGGTAGTGTAATGGGTAGCACACCTGGCTAGTTACCAGGAGATCCTGGGTTCGATTCTCGGCCGATCCGGATAATTTTTTCAATCACTTTGTGATTTTTAATTTACATATGTGGTTTTTGGCCATGTTAACCAAGGAAGTCGAGTGCTTAAAAGTTTCAGTTTAGCTGAACGATAAATGAACATATGAATACTACGTGTGTTCAAATGCAGACAAAAGTCTGTCATACGTAGTAGTGTTTCACAAGCACTTGATAATATTTGAAATTGAAAAATTGTATCAGTGGTGTTTACTGAATATTGCCGATACAAACCGTATACATATAACTTACCTATTATTTTCATTAATTCTACTTTCCATAGTGACACAGACATTTTAGAATAAAATAGTAATGGAATTATTTATTCTTTTTAAAATTTGAATCAACTAAAAATATCACTAGAACGCTTGTAGGTATTATTTGTTAAAGATTAGAAAGTTAAATCGTTCTTTTATCATCAAATATAAAATTCCTCAAGGGGTTATATATATATCCCTTAATATTTCATTAAAATCAATAACTGAAATATCATTTCGATGATTACATTCCTCGCTAATGACAAAAAGAAAATAATAATTTGTTAAAAAATTTTAAAAACTTGATTCTAAAACTGTATTTGCATAAAGAATGTAGAAGACACCACCTGTTAACAATCTTTTTAACTAAAATGGATGACAACTATCGGTTGGAGTTATTTACATTATTTAGACTGCATAAGGCACCATCTGTTGACAATCTGTTTAGCCATAGTCCATTTTATATTAGAAGGGTACTGTGACACGGTAGCTAAATTATAACGATAAAGTTCAATGTCTGTTAAGTGAATTTCCATTTTGAAAAATTCACTTATTACAGCGGGTGCCATGAAAAGACTTGAGCTCGGGACTATGGCAATAATCCGTTTTGAAGCCTCGAGAAACCGAAAATGATGTTCACTAAAATTCGTATACATACTCACATATATATATATATATATATATATATATATATATATATATATATATATATATATATATATATATATATATGTAATTTTAGTGTTTTTTTGCAATATTTGGCCAGAATTCATCAATTTTTTAATTTTTTTTTACACCATTGAAAAGAGCGTAAAAAATTACATAAGACAAGCTTTTAAAACATTGTTCTAAATGAATTAGATTTAGAGAAAAATTAAGAAATTTGCTAAATTTCTTTACAATAAATAAATGCTTCATTGTTTTTATCATTACAATAACAATATATAACTTCTTTACCACTAAATTCTCCACAGGCATTTTTCACCAGGTTAGTGGCTTCCCAATGGGAGCCTCTCTGTCGGTTACTGCTTGCAACATAGTTATGGATCATCTAACTGATACTGTTCTGGACCGATTGGACTGTACTGTACCCTTTTTCTACAAATATGTTTATGACATTTTTTGTGCCTTCCCTTTTGCCATATTTGATCATGTTCTATCCACATTTAATTCTTTCCACAATAACCTACAATTTACCCTGGAAATCGAAAAAGATAATAAAATAGCTTTTCTAGATACGCTTGTCTATAACAACCACAACATACTTTCCACTATGTGGTATAGAAAACCATATGTTTCCTCTCGTATTTTGAATTTCCACTCCACTCATATTTTTCAACAGAAATACAATGTTGCCTCTAACCTCATTAGTAGAGCTCTTAAACTTAGCCATCATTTACACCGTCCAATCGCACTAAAAAATGCACAACATATTTTGAAACTAAACAATTATCCGTGGACTTTAATACGTAACATCACTAAAAAACTTGTGTTCAATCTTTTCAATAATCGCTCTTACATCAACAAAAAAACCGATAAAAATCAGCAATTTTTCTCCCTTCCGTATCTTGGACAGACATCTAAAAACATAAAAAACATTTTAAAACCTTTTAACTTGATACCAGCTTTCAAATATCCAAATAATCTTAATAAATTCTATTCCAATCTGAAACCACTTGATCCTGTATCTAGTTGTCAAAATGTTGTATACATGCTTCGATGCTCCGAATGTCCGTCGGCCTATATTGGCAACACAAAACAGCGTCTATCGCAAAGAATTGAACAACATCGAAGAAATGTCAAACGTGGCGATCTTGCATCTGGCTTGGTACAACACGCATGGAACAATGACCACCGTTTTGATTTTGACAACCCCACCATCTTACAAACAGAGGCTCATTGGAAGAAAAGATACTTTCTAGAATCTTCTTGGATCTCCTCTATTCATCCAAATGCTAATCTTGCTGCTGATTTGTCGAAATTGGACAACACTTACGTCAATGTTTTCCAGAAATTTTCCCCTCAACAACTTCAATAACATATAAAAAGGGTCATTTTAAAATTGCATGTTCAGTTTCTTACCATGGACACTACATCTATTATTACTATTATTTTTAAAAAAATTTTATTGTTTTCTTTTTGATAAAACTTTTTAAATAACCAAATTTTTCAATTTTTATATTTTGACACAGTTATTATTTTTAATAATGTAAATACTAACAACTTAACACAACAAAAAAATTTTTATGTAAGTACTGCATATTTTTTCAATATTTTTTATATTTTTTTATATTTTTTTATATTTTAAAAAAATTTTTGACATTTTTGTAAAAAAATTTTTGACATTTCTAATGTTTTTGTTTTTGTTTACTTCTATAATAAAGCATCTGCCATGAAGATGGGGTTAATTTCCCCGAAACCGGTAGCAGAAAATTAAAACAAATATTTGTTTTTCATTTTGATGACTTAAACTCCTAATATCCTATTCCTTCAATATTTGTATCTGTTTCATTTTTCCAAATAAAAATTAACTAACTTTTTAGGAACGCGTCACCACCGATTTTGCAAATTTGTTTACTGTTAGCGAGATAAACTATTTCAAATGGGTGTTATGTTTTATGAGGTCTGCCAGCGTCCGGGGGTCCCAAAGTGCCAAAAATAAAACTACCCAACCGATTTTGAAAAATTTTTCACCTTTAAAAATTTAATTTTATTTAAATACATATATGCTATACTGTATGAGATCCGCCAGGGTCCTGGAGATTTTTTCACTGTTAGAGAGCTAAACTATTTTAAATGGATGCAAGTTGTTATATGACATCCGCCAGTGTACAGTTTTTGGAAATTCAATATGTTATGCAGATGCTGCGACAGGATTATTTTTAATTAAAATATTTTTGTTTAATTAATTGTTATTTGTGTTATTTATAACATACTGTGCAAAGTGTTAACACGGTCACAGTATTTAAATAATAATTTTGTAGAGAAAGATAGACAAATAAATTTAACTTTTAAATAAAGTTGGATATGTTATTATAATTTTGTTCCATTTAAATTATATATTTCTAGTAATCTTGATTTGGCCGGTCATTGGTTACCCGAAAGCCTAAAGTTAAGATCAGTTTCATTAGGACAAACTCTACTATAGGCGCCCACAATTTCTTAATGCCACACTTGCAACATTTTTGCTAAAATTTTGTAACATTGTGTATGGATAATAATAAAATATTGTCAGCAAACTACTAACAGTCACACGTGTTTTAGTAATAACAGGAATAATATGTAGTTACATTAAAAATATATCACACGAGTGTATATAAACTTGAATAGTAGGACCTTCTCTATATTATTATGTATTCATATACCAATTACTCGTATGTAGATATTATACAGAGGTGTAGTGGGTCACGCGATCAAGGAGCAAATGACGTTAGGCCAGCAGGCTATAGTGGACGAACTGCTCACTTGATCTGAAAACAATCGTTAAAATAGAATGTTGTAAAAATGTTGTGGATCACATGGCATGAAGGAGAACAATTTTTTTTAAATGTTTCTCCTATTATTATGTATTAACTAATTGAAAATACTATTAATAATGTATAATAATAACATAAAACACCCTCTTACAAACATATACAACGTACTTAGTTGTTTGGTGTTTTAAATATTTTTTTTAATAAATTGTTATTTTTAGCTTTAAATATTCATGTGTGTGATAATCAGATAATGCCAGAGATTAGTATCTATTAAAATTTATTTTCAATTTTTTAAATAAATGTATATTTATTAATATTTTGTAAAAAATGTTAGGGGGTGGCTAGACACAGTTGTAAAAAATTACGATAATACAGTATGGTGAAGTTTTTGCTGAATATTTTTGAGACTTGATTACCAGTTAATTAAAAGTTACCAACAAACAACTAGGTATACAAAATCTGATTTTGGAAAAGCTTAGAATGTATAGATGTGAAGAATACAGAGCAGAAAAGGTGAGATTCTAATATTTTTTTAAAAATTAAAAATGAAAGAATTTGTAACAAACAAAATCGAGAAGAAATTAACTTTCATATTTTTCCTACAAACGGGAAAAGGGAGGTAAGACAATGTAAATTAATGATTTTAAAATTTGTTTAAAAAATTTTATTTTTAACAAGGGTGAGTCGAGAAATGGCCTTTGTAAATCAAAAATAAAAATTACACTACCTTAAAACTGCTTAAAATAGCTTAAAACCTTTTAAGACAATATATGAAACTGTTTTACGAAAGTCGTCAACAATAAAATGTTTTAACTATTATTGATACGGCAATGGCTCTAACACAAATATCGATATCTAATAAATGAAATACAAGAATGAAAAATATGTAGGTATGTAGTTATGAGACGCTATCGAGCGAATGATTGATGAAGCCACCTTTGACACTGATGACATTTAGTTGTTGGTTGTCGCTGATAACAAAACCTCCATGCCCTACCTTTGCCTGTAAACATTATTCACCTCTAGGTTAACCTCTATGCCGAAACACACACTTAATGGGACAAAAATGACATGGTAGCTTAACAGTTCAATAACAGCGTATCATCCTTTTTACCAAGACGATAATGGCATACGATAAATATATTTTGTTTGTGTATGTAGTTAAAAATATTACTCTTTTATACACATAGCTCTAATGGTATAAATTTAACCTGATATTAAGTGATGATACTGTAATATTTTTTATCGACTATACATATTATGTAGTGTATATACATTAGTTATAAATTTTCGAGAATTGCGATTAATTCTAATTATGTTCAAGGTTTGAAATTCAATTGAATTTGAACAGTAATTTTGAATCATAAATTCTGGAAAAACAAACGTTGGTTTCTCTCTTAAAGGGTCTTTTACAAGTAATATGCTAAGAACAGCCTTTTTTTGAAATTTTTTTGGAGAAACAACTTATTCTAATGGGAAAAGTTTTGTACATTAAAGTACATATAATTAAGTGTATCTTAATTTTTGGAGAAACAACTTATGGTCTGGCCTTCTATTTGCTCTTGTAGGCCTGTGGAATGTCACCTGTAAACTTTGTAATTCAAAACGGTGCCAACGATTCGACAAAACTATAAGTTCGATTAGACTAAAATTTGAGGCATTCTCTTTAGGTGTTTTCTGTAAGACGATCTAGAATCAGCCCACCAGACCTCATACTTTTTTTGGTGTCATTTTAGCGAATTTCCAAAATTGAATTCAGCTATTACAGCCACTGTCATAACGCGACCTCAGCCCGGGACCATGGCAGGAATTGGTTTGGAGGTCCCTAGAAACTGAAAACAATATTCGCATATATATATATATATATATATATATATATATATATATATATATATATATATATATATACACACATAGATATATATATACATATATGTATATATATACGTATATATATATATATATATATATATATATATATATATATATATATATATGTATTATATATATATATATATATATATATACATATATATATATATATATGTATATATATATATATATATATTATATATATATGTATATATATATATATATATATTATTAATATATGTATACATATATGTATATATATATGTATATATATATATATATATATATATATATATATATATATATATATATATATATATATATATATATATATATATATACTAGCTGTTACCCGCGGCTTCGCTCGCGTGACTTTTGAAATTAAGACATCTATTTAAATCGTATGAAGTGTACTTTCATCGCGTCGCTTTTGTGCGTCGAGTACTGCTACTTTTTCTTTGGAATTTTCCCACAGAAGTATAATATTTTCCCCGGATAAAAAATAGTCTATAACATTCTTTTAACGACATGCCAAGTTCAAATGAAATCAATGATTCTTTTTTATACTATTTTAAATATATTTTCCCACGGGAATATGACTTCCGACAGGAATAAGATATTTTCCCGGGGTAGAAAGTAGTCTGTGTCCTTTTTCGTCCTCTCTGTAAACAATATGCAAAGTTGTTCCGTCAGTTGTTATTTCATTGTTTCCTTTTAAATACATTTTCCTTTGGGAATGAGATATTTTATCGGTGCAAAAAAAATAACTTATGTTTATCGCTGTATATCGTCATCTTTGTCTATCATCATTTTTTTTTTCATTTTTTATAATATGTAAATATAATTTTTATGTAAATATATTTTTTCGCAGGAATGAAATTTCCCACGGGAAATTTCCCGGGGTATAAAGTAGTTTGTGTCCTTTCTCATCCCTTCTGTTAGCAATATACAAAGTTTGAAATCATTTATTCGTTTTTTAATAGTCAACTTTTGTAATTTAATGCATTTTCCCTCGGGAATGAATTATTTTCCCGAAATAAAAAAGTAGCCTATAACCATCTCTCGCCCGCAAGCAACGTCTATGCAAAGTTTCAAGTTGATTGATTAAGCTGTTGAGGCGTGAAAGCCACTCAAACAAACAAACAAACTCACTTTCGCGTTTATAATATTAGTAAGGATATATATATATATATATATATATATATATATATATATATATATATATATATATATATATATATATATATATATATATATATGTCCGCACGATAACTCTCGAACGAAAGGTTCTAATTTTACAAAATTTGGTGAGACTATTTGAAGTTTCAAACCGTTGGACGTGTTCGTTAACCAGGCACGTCCGATGCCCGGAACATGTTTTTTTTGGCAATTTTCGTGAAAAAAATTAGTTTTTTGCTAAAATTTCCCGTTATTATAAAATTTTTACGACATTTTTTTTTACTATTGAACCGAGGAGAAAAAATCACACAAAAAAGGTCTTTAAACTATTTTTCTATGTCAACTAGTTTCCGAGATCCGGTGCCCAGATCCTCGAAAAATGAGTTCTTGCCAATATTTGCCAAAATTCAAAAGAATTTCGAAATTTTTTAAAGTACGGAAAAATCAAATAACATAGGCTTTTAAACCATTT